>JASDQU010013079.1:10307-37249 GCA_032191745.1 Picea mariana | reverse complement strand
AAAAAAAAAAAAAAAAAAAAAAAAACTTTAAAAACATTTAACATATATATTTAAATAAATTAAAAGAAAAATAAATAAAATAATAATAATAAATATTCTTTATTATATATTATATCAATGGTGATAATATTGTTCTTATGGCGAAGAGTCCATGTGACCTAGGTAAGCAACTTATAAACCTCAAGGACTTTTGCTCTAGTATGGGCATGACTATGAAGACTAACAAAACAAAGGTTACGATAATTAAATCCAAAAAGATCACCTACGATACTTTTGTATATGACAACAATAGCTTGGAGGAACAACCTTCATACAAAAATATCTCAGAATCGATATTCACCACAAGCTCAATTGGAACTATAGTGTTGAGAAAAAAGATAAATGCAGGGCGAAAAGTTTATTATGGGCTTGAAAACAATTGTAAATCAGCAAAACTTTGGCTTTGGAATAAGAAAAATTATCTCGTTCACACTCTCGTGACTCTGATTATCTTATATGGATGTGAAGTTTGGGGTTGCAATATCTCTAGAGAATCCTAGAGAAAGATATAATAGATACAAAAGAATTTTATAACTTATAATATCAAAAATAAGGGCAATACACCCTATCCTATCCTCCTCATAGAAGCAAGTTTTTCCCCTGTTGAGAGCATTTCTATGATTCGATATCTAACTTACAATAATAAAATAAACAAGATGGATGACAAGAGGCTCCCCCAAATTGCTTCAAAATATATCCAAAACCACCAATGGCTCAAGTGGTGATGGCATAAAGATGTCAAATCTTGGCTAAATCATTGGAGAATATAAGAAGAAGCCATCATGCATAATATCGATAATATTACAAATATTATCACTTCTAAGATTAAGGAGAATGTGCGGTGTGATAAAGAATTAGAGGATAAAAGGAAACTAAGATATTATAAGGAGGTGGTCTCTTGTCCCACAAACAAGGAGGTCTCATACACCAATTTTGAAAAGGGATGCATAATTTCGGTTATGAAAAGTGCAAAGAAGAAAATCAATATTGTTAAAATAAAAACAAACTCTCACGAGATACGTAGTGAAACGAGTGTTGGAAAACTCCCAAAACACCATGGGATGAGAGAATCTCTCACCTTTGTGACACAAAGCGAGTAGGAGATGAAAAACATTTCCTCTTGGATTGCCCTACCTATACCCATATTAGATTCCAATTTAAAAATATTGAAAAACATTTCCTCCTGGATTGCCCTACCTATACCCATATTAGATTCCAATTTAAAAATATGTCACGATACAATTTTAAAGAAATTGAAGTAATCTCTTACCTTATTGAGGTCTCATAAACCAATTGAATCATCATCATCATCATCAAATTAAAATATATGTATTTTATTAAAAAAAATTATTATTCTATAAATAAAAAATAGTTTAAAATAATATAATTTTTATGTTTCTATTAATATATTTATAATTTAAAATAATATATTTTTTTTGTGTTTATATTAATATATTTATGTCACATAAATACTTATTTATATTAATTTATATATAGATTTAATTTATTTTTATTAATTATGTTGAAGGCATGTATATAGCTATAGATTTTGCCCAAAACCTGTCAACTGGGCAAAACCTTTAAACCAAACCACTTTGTATCTATACACCTTCAGATGTCAACTTCAACCAAACCAGACAAAACCTATCTATACACCTTCAGATGTCAACTCCAACCAAACCGAACAAAACCTTTAAGCCAAACCACCTTGTATTTATACACCTCGAGATGTCAACTCCAACCAAACCATTAGTTGTAAACTCCAACAAAACCATCCAAACCACCTTGTATCTATACACCTCCAGCTGTCAACTCTACACCTCCAACTGTCAACTCCAACCAAACCATTAGTTGTCAACTCCAACAAAACCATCATTAAATGAACATTTATGCAATGGTTTGGAGAAACGAACCATGTGCAATTCACGTTTGTGAGCACTTGTTTGAACAATCACCTTCAATCCACCATCCAAGTTGGACCTTTCCCAAATCTAACTTTATCTCCAATTCGACAATTGAATCAACTATGATACCTATTAGGATCAAGTTACAACCGGATTCATTCATGTTTCTCCAGGATATGAAGTCTTTGCTTGTGGGAAAACAGAAATTGCAACCATGAGCTTGATATGTATCTTCTATTTATCTTCTGTTGCGCTACAATTATTGACCAGCAAAATATTTCGTGAAGTGAGCGTATTTCTCAAGACATCGACCGTCTAGAAACGTTGTTTGCATTGCACTCTATACTAAATGAGGACGCCATCAGAGGTTATATTTGCTACTGATATTGATATTGTGATATTGTCATCAATCGATCATTTAAGCATGATTGAAATTTAAGAATGTTTTAGCAACCATGGTCGAAACCAAACGGATAGGGCATAGTTCTTGAACGACATGTATGATTACATGGTCCAGAATACTCAGAGATGCTAAAATGAAAGGTAACCCTAATAGACACTTGATCCTTTCATCTCTCTTAATGCATCAGAGATTGTACAGCAGATTCCTCAACTATACTCAAGCAGAGAAATGTCATAGAAGGACTACCTACAAGCAAAAGAATTCAAAAAACATTGTCAGACGTGACATAAATAACAGATGAACTGTTCAAACCTCCAAAAACTCGAGACTGCAAAACACTGTAAAAGAAGATATAAATTGCCAAATTTAACTGAGGAAAAGGCACCAAAGGAATGGATAAATAAAAACCACTCTATTGAGCAATTGATAGATAGAATCCGCGTGGCGTAATAATCCATTTGAGCAATTGATGAGCCAGCTATAAAAGATACAAAAAACACAGAACCCCCAGGAAATATTACCCAGCTGAAAGTCGTCCCTTGCATCCTCTCACAAGATTGAACAGTGGCTTGAAATATCAACTAAGAGTGGGCACAACACATGAACCACATGAGTATAAACACTAGCGTATAGAACAACACATGCATTGTAATGTATCCAAGGCTGGGAGATCCCATTCCAGATACAGTCTCAATCTCAACATATAGTGATGTTCAACGAGCCCACTACAAACCAATCTAAGAAGAGTTCAAAGAAGCTTCATGCTTCCCTCAAATCAGTCCCTATGACGCTACTCTCCAAGATCGTGTTGCCAAGATTGGCCACATTTTGCAATGCCTCAGATGCCTATCGAAGATTTTATATTGCAAAGGATACCAATTAATCGACACTGCATGGGTCTGGTAGGCAAAGCTAAGGACATGGCATTTGTTGACTTCAACATGTGCCTCGTTTTGATTAAACATGCACGTGCCTCTTCAAGAAACTTTTGACATGAAAATACACTTGTTGTTTTAACTTGCAATAATTTAAAAATTGTTTGTACTTGGTGCATGGGTGTTGGCTAAACGTTTTTTGGTTTTTTTTTTTTTTTTTTTAGGAATTTGTGATGTAAATTTAGATAAAATTACTATTTTATGTTGTTTAAATTGTATTTATGAATACATAAATGGATTCAGCTTGCTAAAAACACCCTCAGGTACTTAGATTTCAAATTCCACTATGAATTATTGGGGAACCCTTCAGGAGAACCATACATTATGCAATCGAATGTTTATTCAAATGGGGTTGGCAATAGGGAGCACCATATTTTCTAATGGTTCGATCTAACTGTCGATTTTCATGCCTTCTCCTTTCTCTGGAATCACTAGTAAGTTGTGTAAGTATATATATGATAATGATTACTATACACATATTTTGAATTACAGTGTTTGATGAGCATTTTGTTGTTTGTTGGATTGAAGAAGTTTCTTCATGAACGATGTACCTATCTGGGTTTTTCTCAATAATGAGAAAAGAGGAGTCCCATATCCTCAAACTCGCCCTATAGGCATCTTCTAGTCAATATGGAACACATACGACTATGCTACTCAAGGTGGCCCCAAAAAACAGATTGGAGCCACATGCCCTTCATTTCCACATACAAAAATTTCAACATTGATGCTTACAAAGACAGTGGTCCATAGTCATTGATGAGGAGATTCTCTTTGTGGTGGGATCAGCCTTCCCACACTTCACACTTAATGCAAAGAAAAGCATGCAGCTCAAGTGGGTTACATGAAAAATACATTATTTATTATTACTGCAAAGATTCAGTCTGATTTCGCACTCCTCCAACAGAGTGTGCTTGAAGTAGCCTCTCCTAACTTGAAGTTCCATAATTATCACATTATCACATATTTCTTGAACTCCTTGTATGTATGAGATTACTACATTCCTGTACAATCTCATTAGTCCTATGAGCTTGCACAATGGAGATCTCTTAATATGAATATGATGAGAGTTAATTGTTAGGCAGTAGAAGAATAACAGAGCATAAAATAAGCAAGATCAAACCCGTCTTAAACCAGGCACTTCAATCATACACTTGACACAGTGATTTATGTGGAAACCCAAGACGGAAAAAAAACCACGGGCAATGATTATTGGTATTCTTATTATTCAAGGGAGAATTACAATAGCCTTCATAGGCATACAATCATCCTCTCCTTGCACACGCTTGCACTCACATTGTACTCCACCTCTATGGGTATGTTCACATATATAATATCTATCACTCAGTTATACAAAGTGATCATAGATAGATCACATAGTTACACGAGCAGTTCATAAATAAATTGCATGCATGCATAGTAACATAGTTGCATGCATGTGCATGTGACCGCATGAGGAAATTCGTTGGCATGTTTCCAAAAATCTCCACCTTGACAACAATTTACCTGCTATATCATGCCCTTAATTAATTCATCACCTTTTCTGCAAGCCAAGAGAAGCCAAACACCATCGTAGCTTCTCTAACAAAACTGGTTTCGTAAACATGTCTGCATAATTCACTTTTGTATGGACCTTTTCCAAAGACACTCCACCTTCATCAACAACATGTCTTACAAAATGGTACTTAACAGAAATATGCTTCGTCTTACTGTGATAAGTTGGATTTCTAGCCAAATGAATAGCACTTTGACTATCACAAAATACTTTCACCTTGTCTTGCATCCTTCCAAACTCACCCAACAGACCCTGTAACCAAATTGCCTCCTTGCATGCATGTGAAGAAGCCACATACTCTGCCTCAGTTGTGGATAAATCGACTACGTTTTGAAGCTTTAACATCCAACTAACAGGTCCTCCTGCAAGAGTAAAGACATATCTTGAAGTGGATCTCCTTTTGTCTAGGTCACCTGTAAAATCTGAATCTACATAACCGCAAACTAAATCTCTCAAACCATCATAGGTGATAGAATAACTTCTTGTGCCCCTAAAATATTGAAGCACCCATTTCACTGCTTCCCAATGCACTTTTCCTAGATTTTCCATGTATCGACTAACAACACCAACTGCATGTGAAATATCTGGTCTAGTACTTATCGTCGCATACATCAAACTTCCCATTGCATTAGCATATGGTACACTAGACATATAATCATTTTCTTCGTCATTACTAGGACATAAACCTGAAGAAATCTTGAAATGGGAAGACAAAGGGATCTATACAGGTTTCACATTATTCATACCAAATCTCATAAGTATTTTCTCTACATACTTTTGTTGTGATAACCACAGCTTACCGTTTTTCATGTCCCTGTGTATCTCCATGCCTAAGATTTGTTTTGTTTCTCCTAGATCCTTCATATCAAATGCCCTAGCCAATTGAGCCTTTAACCTATTGACTTCGACCATGCTCTTGCTTTCCACAAGCATATCGTCAACATATAACACCAAAATAATGAACATGTCATTTTCCAACTTTTTAAAGTAAAGACAATGATCATATTCACTCCTTGTAAAATTTAGGCTCACCATGAAGGAATCATTTCTTGTACCATTGCTTGGGAGACTGTCTCAGGCCATACAATGACTTCTTGAGTTTGCAAACAAACCTCTTATTGTGATCTTGAACAAATCCTTCTGGTTGTTCCATATATATATATATATATATATATCATCATCATCATCATCATCTAAATCTCCATGTAGAAATGTTGTTTTAACATCTNAATCCTTCTGGTTGTTCCATATATATATATATATATATCATCATCATCATCATCATCTAAATCTCCATGTAGAAATGTTGTTTTAACATCTAGCTACTCTAACTCAAGATCAAGTAAAGAAACTAGTGCTAACATAACACGAACTGAAACAAGCTTCACAACTGGTGAAAATATCTCATGAAAATTAATACCTTCCTTTTGAGAATACCCTTTTGCTACCAGTCTTGCTTTATACCTTTCGACTTTATCATCAACACCATTTTTCAGTTTGTAGACCCACTTGCAACCGATAACCTTCTTGTCCTTTGGAAGTTCTACCACGTCCCATGTTTTATTTCTCTCTAAGGCATCCATTTCTTCATTCATAGCTTTCTTCCATTGAGCACTTTCAGATACCTTAATTGCTTCTTGAAAACAACTAGGTTCTCCATCAATAGAAACCAAAGCCATAGATGAAACATAATCGTCATACCTTGTAGGAGGATTCTTGACCCGTGAAGATTTCCTCAGAGATGGTTGAGGCATATCTTTAGTTTCCTGGATATTTTCTGCATCTACATCTTCATCTTCTTCTTCTGGAACCTCTTCATGCTCTTGCCTTTCTAAAGATGGTTGAGTTTCCAACTGAATTTGTTGAACTTGCAATACATGTTCTTGTCTCACTTCAACATCTACCAATTCTGATTTTAAGAGTGAGGATTCATCAAATACTACACCTCTGCTTATGTTGAGTTTGTGGGCAATAGGATCCCACAGTCTGTACCCCTTAACTCCATCACCATAACCAACAAAGACATATTTCTTTGATCTAGGATCTAACTTAGAACGTAATCTTTAGAAATAAGAGCATAAGCATCACAACCAAATATTCTTAGATTTGAAAAATCACATAATTAACCTGTCCATACCTCTTCTGGAATCTTACAATTTATTGCAGTTGATGGTGACCGATTTATTAGATAGCATGTTGTAAGAATTGTTTTTGCCCACAATTCATGTTGCATCTTCGCATTACTGAGCATGTTCCTTGCGCTTTCTAGAAGAGTCTTATTCATGCGTTCAGCAACACCATTCTGTTGAGGAGTATAAATCGTGGTCTTATGTCTTTCGATCCCAACTTCCTTGTAATAGTTCTCAAATTCCACAGATGTGAACTCACCTCCATTATCTGTCCTTAAACACTCGATTGACCTATCAGTGTTATTTTCAACCAAAGCTCTGAATTGCTTAAAAGTATTAAATACATCAACTTTTTTTTTAAGTAAATAGACCCAAACCTTTCTAGAGTAATCATCTATAAATGTCACATAATATGACAATCCTCCAAAAGAAACTGTAGGGGATGGTCCCCAAACATCTAAATGAATGTAATCAAGGATACCTTTGCTTATATACCTTCCTGATTTAAAATTTTGTCTACATTGTTTTCCAAAAACACAATACTTTCAGAAATTGAAATTCAGAAACTTCAAACTTGGTAGTGAATTACAATCAACCAGTACCTTAAGCCTTTTCTCGCTCAAATGACCCAAACGTTGATGCCATAAACGAACAGACTCACTTGCATCTACAGATGCTACCACTGCTTGATTTACCTATGTCCTTCCTTCAAGGTGATAAAGGTTCTCGTTCCTCTTTTCCTTCATGACTACTAAGATTCCTTTGGACACCTTCAGTAGTCCACCTTGAGTTGTACACTTGTAACCAGCAGAATCTAGAACTCCTAAAGATATCAAGTTCTTTCTCAGTTCAGGTACATGTCTTACATATGTTAATGTTCTTACAGAACCATCATGCAATTTAATCCGGACGCTACCAACTCCAACAATTTTACAAGAAAAAACATTTCCCATAAAAACAACACCATCGTCAATAGATTGGTAAGTTGAGAACAAATTTCTATGAAGACACATGTGGTTGGACGCACCAGAATCTAACAACCTGTTATCGCACAGTTTGTAGTTTAGGTCAAAGGCTAAAGGATAGAGATCAAACTGGCGTAATAGGAACCTTCCCCACCCAATGTCACCTCGATGGGGAGGTTCTTTCTGTTTAGGGAGGTTAGCCCAGGGGAGACGTCCCTGACAACCTGGGGTTTGAAGAGGCAGAAGGTATTAAGTCAAGTTTTAGAGTTCCCTCCTCACAGGTTACCACCAGAGTCAGACAGTCCGGCTAATCAGCCAATAAATGAAGTGTATGCCCTATTGAAAACACCTGCCCGGAACAAGACAACAGCAACACAATATATATATGCAGGCTATAACTCAAAGGGTTAGTACTTCAATGACTATCTGATATTATTCAATAAGAAATGTACTGCAATAGATATAAAATGAAGTCAATATTTTTTCAATTAGCTATGAAAGACCATCAATTCATCAATATCTATGGAGATGACTAAGCCAACAATATATCCAATCAACAATTTGCTCAATAAATGCTTCAAATCATCATTTAATTGCTTATATTCAACTTTTGTTGCGTCAAGATGAGATATCCAACTATGACGTCAGCCCTAATTAGGTTAGTTTGTTAGTTAGGGTTTCAAAATTTAAGGTTTTAAGAATGGTTTTGTACACTAAGACTTCAACGTTGGAGGTTAGATATCAGTGCCTTAGGGTATATGGAGTCAAATAAGAAGAGGCCACAAGGTTTTGAAAGGATGATGACTTAAAGACTAGAAGGAAGGGTTCTATGGTGCTGCAAAGGTAGGGCCCTAGAATCAAAACCCTAGGGGAAAGAGGCTCACTCCGATGTTGCTTAAGCAAGGCCTCGTGCTCTTTCCTCCTCCTTTAGGTCAACTTGGCAAAACGGCTAACATAAAGAATAAGTCTAAGTGAGAAAGTGTTGTAAGGACAAGGCTTTCAAACCCTAGAAGATCAAGGCCCTAGGTGTAGATAACCTAGGCCTAGGATGTCACCTTCTTTCAACCTATAAACTTCAACGCTAGCTCAAAGGAAGAAGCAAGATAAGTGTAGCAAAGGCTAGGCTCAATCCCTTTTCTTCAATGGCTGAAAAATCTCTCTCTAAGCGGACATGTAGCAATGACCTACTTTTGTGCTTGTTACCTAGGGTTTTTAAATCAGCAATATAATAAGCAAATGCAAGAAATTACACCTACAACCATTCAATTAAGAAGTTTTGCAAGAAAATTCACTTACATATCATGAAGAGAAGCATAAGCAAACCCTAGTTGTAAACCTTCCTTGAGAGAAATGCCACAAAATGCCAAAAATATCCTTCCAATAGCAAGTGCGCCTCACTTTAGACAACAAATATACCCAAGAAGGGCGCAAAAATCAGACCTCACAACTGTGAGTGAATCGTGTTATTGTCAAAATGAGGGAAAACATCCTCAACTTATATCATCCAATGACCTTTAATTAAAATTAGGTCATTAAAACAACCGACAAGGCTAATAACTAAAAATCATACTCTTTTACATTAAACTGCTAAAAGAAAACCCTAAATGAGCAATGAGCAAGACGTCTAGCCCCTTTGAGGGAGACGTTGGCCCTTTTTAGGGCAAATCACAGCACTAGAAGACAAACATTGGCCCTCTCTGGGCCTCCAAACTCTGCCACACGTGGCAAACTGCCCTGTCAAACTGCCATGCGTTGGAGGTGGCATCAAGGGCTTCTAGAAGACGTCCTGAGTCAACAGAGGGACACATTCCACCTACAGTGGGTCAACCCCCAAGGGTTGGGCTCAGCTAAGGCGTCCTGAATGAAAATTTCCTTCTTCTTCTTTCATGCAAAGGCTCGACCAATCATTGTCATGTCTCTGCCCCTGATGAGGTCTCAGCAACCATCTGATGGGCTCTTCAGCCCCATGGAGGTCCAAACTAATCATCTCTCCATGTGTACCGGTTCACTTGGTACCTGTCCATCGGGCATGGTCCTGCACATCAAAAACTTCGCCCTCCATGGGCTCATTAGTCCTCGGGATCATAGCAATGTCAATCATATTTAATCATTAATTTTATCAAATGCATGCATAAAACCCCTAGCATATCATCTAATAGCTCAAAGACATTACAATGACCTACTATACAAAGCTGAAGAAAAAGACAAAATGCCCTATTGGGCCAGCATCCATAGGAAGAAGAAAGTTCCCAAAGGATATCATCCAAGCCATGTAACACGAGGTGGTGTGGTCAAAGGATGTCCAGACATAGTGGAAGACAGGGGTGATATTATCCGTGGGTGCCTTTGTAGGAAGCAAGTTGTACCTGTCATGGATGCAATTCTTTCCAATCCCTTTATTGTCTTTATTCTTTCTTTTCTTTATTACCTTCTCTTTCTTTTATTTCGAGGTCTAACTAGAGGACACTGCCTTGGCGTGGTGACCAGAGCTGACAGTGTTACCCACGAGTACTTTCATAGAGATGATAAGGCTGGCTCGTGATGAGACCCCCTTTCCCTTGGCCATGCAACCAAAGGTCACTGCCCTGGCGTGGTAACCAGATAATGGCAATGTCATATTGCTAGGTACCTATGAACATAATGGGATGGCTCGTGATGAGACCCCCCATCCTCTTGGCTAGGTCTTGTTTTGTTATTTTTCTTCGGGTCCCTCTTGTTTCTTCTTGAGAGGCTTTTTATTGCCTTCTCGGGGATCCCTGGGCGAGGCTTCTCTAGGTTTTATTTTTATGGATTTTATCTCTTACCAGTTGCTTTTACCCCCTGGGCCTTTAGCCCCTTCTTCCCATAAGATAAGGTGTAACCCCACAAATAGGTCATCCTAATGTCCGGACTAGGGGAATGGGATAGATGAATGGGGGATAAGATGTAAAAGTGATAATATGATGGGAGCGGACAATGGGTCTTCAAAATCCCCCCTGGTAGCTAACCAAAACCTGTGGGTACAAGCTTGCTAGGGTACCTTGTCAATCCCCCATGGTCAAGTGGGTTAGTGTAAGATCCAAGCAGTTGTCAGAAATGAAAGGAATCTGATGCATACATCTGAAAGTTATAATGATCAAACATGACACATACCATGATACCTGGACCAATTACTTCATGGAGCAACAGTCTTCTCCGATGCAAGTCCAAGCCGAAGGTGATGGATGTTGTTGTTGTTGATAGGACAAGTGTGATGAAGAAGAAGAAAGATGGGCCCTCCAGGGCCATACTCAGGTCAATCCTGCTCTCGGTACTCCATGTTTAGGACCTGTGGGCCTCGAGACATGATCTCCTAGTTATCCCATGAAATCGGGGATAACATCTGGCTCCAACTCGGGGACATGTGCTCACCGTAGAGCGCATGAGAACCTTAGCATCTCTGGCATAAACCTGCAGACCTGCTCACACTCGAAAAGGGCATCAGTAACAAAGGTGTGGTGGTATTGCCACCCCGCAAATATAATATATATACATGACTGAAATAAAACAATCAATATGCATGTGAGGAAAACAAACTAACATGAAATGCAAATGGTATAATACACGGAAGAATGCCTACCTACCTATACTTACCTGTGGAATCAAGTTACCCCACCCTGGTGGGGTTTGAGGAGGTGCCCGTTGACGGGTACTGTGCGCCTTCTTCCCTCCAATGTAGACAAGTAATAGGAGTCATTAACTGACTTTCTTCCGACCTTAAAAGGGCCAAGCCAAAAACGATTGTTTTCTTTGATATTAGTAGGCTTCCCTTTATTGGCATCCCACATCCAAACCATGTCTCCCTCCTTGTACTCTCTGACTCTGAAATTAGTTGTTCCTTGAATAACCCTGGAGTTTTGTGTAGAGGGAGGTGGGTGGAACTCTGCTATAAAGATTTCCTGTTGTGAAGGATGGATTCGTACATCATCTTCCACCTTCTTTAGTATTTTCACAGTCTCTGATTCTTGAGCTTTGAGCTCGTCCATGAGTTGTTGGTATTCTTCTTTCGTGGGCCATTTAATCTGATTCGAATTTTCTTCTTTTGCAAAAGGCGTATCTTCTGGAGAATATCTATGAGGAGCCGGCCCGGTTTTGTCATGTTCTTTGTCATCTTTGATGGAGTCACTGGACTTTTGCTCATAAGTTGTAATTACAGGTACATTCTGGATACGACCAATAGTTCCATCTTTCAATGGTCCATCTGATCCTCGGAAAAAGTTGTCAAATCGTTCTTTCATAGATGGTACCTTGATGACTTCTCTCAAAGGGATTGTTACAAGCATCTTGGATAATGCCCCTTCAAGGTCAAAATTCAAGTTAACCCTTTCAGTATTGGATGTTTTAGGAAAGATTACATCCACGGGTGGCTTTTTTGTTTGGTCAGTGGAAGGTTGGTCCAACTTCTTCCTTCTATACACCTAGAACTCTTGTTTCTTTAGCTTTTCTTTTGATTCCTGGTCTAGTTTGTTTATTACCGCCATCCTGGCTGACCTGACTGCTTCTTTCATGGCCTCTTGATGCTCTTCAGTGGTGATATTTATCTGAGGGCCTTCTATGAAGTGGTCTATATTGTTTATTTGTTGATGGTCACCACTATTGTAAGGACACTCATGTTCCCAATGTGCCTCACTACATTGAAAACACCAAGGATTTTCATCCATAATGACGGTGTTTGGAAATTCTATGTCTTTGAAAACGTCTTCGTTCCATTCGACGAAATTACTTACTCTTTGTACTGGATAGTCATCTTCATCCAAATCTTCAGAGATATTAGAGGCATCGTCGGAATAATTACCCCAATCTATGTCCTTTTCTGTCAAGGGAGAAGTGGGGCAATCTCAAAAAGAGTAAGGATCCACTGAAAAAGGTGTTTGTTCATCTTTCTCAGAATGAACAGTTTGCAATAATATGGGAATCCCCTTAAAAGGCAATTGGTCATCTGAGTCCTGCTTTTTTATAAAAGAAATTTCTAACATTTCACGAATCCTTTTAACCTTTTGCAAGATATAAGACATACTAGTGCTTGGATCGGTTTCTTCAGACTTATCGGCTTCACTCATATCTTGATTTTCCAACATCTGTGTGTCCAAGGCAAACAAGGCATCTTCAAAGTTAATTTTTGTGTGAGTGGCCATGCCCAAATCCTCGGATGGCTTATGTTGTATCGAGGCATTCAGAACATTGTTTGTGTTTGAGAAAGCTGTGTTCCATTTCCTTTTGGGAGGCATGAGTTTTACTTCAAGAATTTCTAGGAACTTAGGCTCAGCTTTGGGGACATCCTCATTACTAGATTCATTGAGGTCATTATTGTGCGAGAGATTGACTTGATTGATGTAGTCTTCGAACTCAAGGTTCTACTCAATCTGGCAAGCAAAATTTTGTGCTTCTTCTAGAGTCGAGGGTGACCGATCTTTGAGAGTAAACTGCAGAACTCCTTCCAATGAGTCCAAGTAGTGTTGGAGGACAGCTTCTTCTAAGAAACTAGGCCTGATCTTCTTGAGTAAAAGGTTGAACCTATCATTGAAATCCCTAATGCCCTCGCTGGAGGCTTTGCAAATATTAGTGTATTGAGAGTAAAGGGAATCCATGCTTTCTTTTTCACACCAATCTTTCTGGAAGGCTTGTTCAATATCTTCAGGAGTTTTGATGCTTCCTTTCGGGAGTTTATTAATCCATCTTCTGGCACTTCCAGTGAGTGAGCTCACAAAGAGCCTTAAAAATACATCGGGGTGTTCTTGTCCAGATTGGTGAAACTGGAATGCATCACAGAAGTCGGTCCAATGAGAGTTGCCATAGGATCCATCTTCCCCTAAAAACTTAGGTATCCAGGACTCGACCTTCTTGGGTAGATCATGTAACCCCCCTTGGATGTTAGGTAAGCTTAAAGGACCAAAGAGTTCTTTATGAGACCATTTGGGAGAACTTACAGGGGTGACAGGATTTGTGGAGGTCATAGTAGTAGATGAAGGTATATACGACGCCCACTACGAGTCGTCATTAGCTATTTGTGGAGTCGCCAGATGATTTGCTTGAAATCATCAAATAAAAGGGAAAAACACCCTAGTGGAGTCGCCAGGTAAGCTTGTAAGATAAGGCTCTGAGGCAAGGCTTACCGAAAAGGTTTGTCGTCTGAGGAAAATTGACTCAGTGTTCCACGGCAACGGCGCCAAAATGTTATCGCACAGTTTGTAGTTTAGGTCAAAGGCTAAAGGATAGAGATCAAACTAGCATAACAGAAACCTTCCCCACCCAATGTCACCTCGATAGGGAGGTTCTTTCTATTTAGGGAGGTTGGCCCAGGGGAGACGTCCCTGGCAACCTGGGGTTTGAAGAGGCAGAAGGTATTAAGTCAAGTTTTAGAGTTCCCTCCTCACAGGTTACCACCAGAGTCAGACAGTCCGGCTAATCAGCCAATAAATGAAGTGTATGCCCTATTGAAAACACCTACCCGGAACAAGACAACAGCAACACAATATATATATGCAGGCTATAACTCAAAGGGTTAGTACTTCAATGACTATCTAATATTATTCAATAAGCAATGTACTGCAATAGATATAAAATGAAGTCAATGTTTTGTCAATTAGCTATGAAAGACCATCAATTCATCAATATCTATGGAGATGACTAAGCCAACAATATATCCAATCAACAATTTGCTCAATAAATGCTTCAAATCATCATTTAATTGCTTATATTCAACTTTTGTTGCGTCAAGATGAGATATCCAACTGTGACGTCAGCGCTAATTAGGTTAGTTTATTAGTTAGGGTTTCAAAATTTAAGGTTTTGTACACTAAGACTTCAACGTTTGAGGTTAGATATCAGTGCCTTAGGGTATATGGAGTCAAATAAGAAGAGGGCACAAGGTTTTGAAAGGATGATGACTTAAAGACTAGAAAGAAGGGTTATATGGTGCTGCAAAGGCAGGACCCTAGAATCAAAACCCTAGGGGAAAGAGGCTCACTCCAGTGTTGCTTAAGCAAGGCCTCGTGCTCTTTCCTCCTTCTTTAGGTCAACTTGGCAAAATGGCTAACATAAAGAATAAGTCTAAGGGAGAAAGTGTTGTAAGGACAAGGCTTTCAAACCCTAGAAGATCAAGGCCCTAGGTGTAGATAACCTAGGCCTAGGACATCACCTTCTTTCAACCTATAAACTTCAATGCTAGCTCAAAGGAAGAAGCAAGATAAGTGTAGCAAAGGCTAGGCTCAATCCTTTTTCTTCAATGGCTGAAAAATCTCTCTCTAAGGGGACATGTAACAATGACCTACTTGTGTGCTTGTTACCTAGGGTTTTTAAATCAGCAATATAATAAGCAAATGCAAGAAATTACACCTACAACCATTCAATTAAGAAGTTTTGCAAGAAAATTTACTTACATATCATGAAGAGAAGCATAAGCAAACCCTAGTTGTAAACCTTCCTTGAGAGAAATGCCACAAAATGCCAAAAATATCCTTCCAATAACAAGTGCGCCTCACTTTAGACAACAAATATACCCAAGAAGGGCGCAAAAATCAGCCCTCACAAGTGTGAGTGAATTGTGTTATTGTCAAAATGAGGGAAAACATCCTCAATTTATATCATCCAATGACCTTTAATTAAAATTAGGTCATTAAAACAGTCGACAAGGCTAATAACTAAAAATCATACTGTTTTACATTAAACTGCTAAAAGAAAACCCTAAATGAGCAATGAGCAAGACGTCTAGCCCCTTTGAGGGAGATGTTGGCCCTTTTTAGGGCAAATCACAGCACTAGAAGATAAACGTTGGCCCTCTCTGGGCCTCCAAACTCTGCCACACGTGCCAAACTGCCCTGTCAAATTGCCATGCGTTGGAGGTGGTGTCAAGGGCCTCTAGAAGACGTCCTTGGTCAACAGAGGGACACGTTCCACCTGTAGTGGGTCAACCCCCAAGGGTTGGGCTCAGCCAAGGCGTCCTGGATGAAAATGTGCTTCTTCTTCTTTCGTGCAAAGGCTCGACCAATCATTGTCCTGTCTCTACCCTTGATGAGGTCTCAGCAACCATCTGATGGGCTCTTCAGCCCCATGGAGGTCCAAACTAATCATCTCTCCATGTGTACCGGTCCACTTGGTACTTGTCCATCGGGCATGGTCCTGCACATCTAAAACTTCACCCTCCATGGACTCATTAGTCCTCGGGATCATAGCAATGTCAATCATATTTCATCATTAATTTTATCAAATGCATGCATAAAACCCCTAGCATATCATCTAATAGCTCAAAGACATTATAATGACCTACTATACAAAGCTGAAGAAAAAGACAAAATGCCCTATTGGACCAGCATCCATAGGAAGAAGAAAGTTCCCAAAGGATATCATCCAAGCCATGTAACATGAGGTGGTGTGGTCAAAGGATGTCCAAACATAGTGGAAGACAGGGATGATATTATCCATGGGTGCCTTTGTAGGAGGCGAGCTATACCTGTCATGGATGCAATTCTTTCCAAGCCCTTTATTGCATTTATTCTTTCTTTTCTTTATTACCTTTTATTTCTTTTATTTCAAGGTCTAACTAGAGGACACTGCCTTGGTGTGGTAACCAGAGCTGACAGTGTTACCCACGAGTACTTTCACAGAGATGATAAGGCTGGCTCGTGATGAGACCCCCTTTCCCTTGGACATGCAACCAAAGGTCACTGCCCTGGCGTGGTAACCAGATAATGGCAATGTCATACTGTTAGGTACCTATTAAAATAATGCGATGGCTCGTGATGAGACCCGCCATCCTCTTGGTTAGGTATTGTTTTGTTATTTTTCTTCGGGTCCCTCTTGTTTCTTATTGAAAGGATTTGTATTGCCTTCTCGGGGATTCCTGGGCGAGGCATCTCTAGGTTTTATTTTTATCGCTTTTATCTCTCACCAGCTGCTTTTACCCCCTGGGCCTTTAGCCCCTTCTTCCCATAGGATAAGGTGTAACCCCACAAATAGGTCATCCTAATGTCCGGACTAGGGGAATGGGATAGATAAATGGGGGATAAGATGTAAAAGTGATAATATGATGGGAGCGGACGATGGCTCTTCAAAATCCCCCCTGGTAGCTAACCAAAACCTGTGGGTACAAGCTTGCTAGGGTACCCTGACAATCCCCCCAACCATGGTCAAGTGGGTTAGTGTAAGATCCAAGCAGTTGTTAGAAATGAAAGGAATCTGATGCATACATCTGAAAGTTATAATGATCAAACATGACACATACCACGATACCTGGACCAATTACCTCATGGAGCAAGAGTCTTCTCCGATGCAAGTACAAGCTGAAGGTGATGGATGTTGTTGTTGTTGATAGGACAAGTGTGATGAAGAAGAAGAAAAATGGGCCCTCCAGGGCCATACTCAGGTCAATTCTGCTCTCGGTACTCCTTACTCCATGTCTAGGACCTGTGGGCCTCGAGACATGATCTACTAGTTATCCCATGAAATCGGGGATAACACAACCAACGTTGATGTTGATGTGAAACATCACAAGTAGACAATACCTTATCAACCATACATGAACTGGAACATGAACTTGTTTGAGCTACATTAGCTTCCTTTGATTCTTTTGTGGATTTCTCCTTGGATGCATTCTGCCTTTTCCAGCAGTCCTTCTTGAGATGCCCAGATTTTCCACATAACCAACATTTTTGCTTACTCTTCTTGCCTTTTGACTTAGACCTTGATGTACCCCTTTGATTTTTCCCTCTTTCTGTAGATCGACCATTGCTTTTGTTGTTGAGGTTTCTTTACCAGATGTTTTCCTTATCTCCTCAGACAACAAAGCTCCCATGATAGTGTCATAATCAATGGCATATGTTGTGTTAAACCACACAGTTGTGACCAAATGGTCTCAAGACTCAGACAACGAACACAGTAGCATCACTGCCTTGTCCTCATCTTCGAACTTTACTTCCATATTAGTTAATTGACAAATCAGAGTATTGAAAACATTCAAGTGATCAACAATTTGTGTACCTTCTTTCATCTGCAAGTTGTACAACTACCTCTTCAAGAAGATTTTGTTTGACAAGTTCTTTGTCATATACAGACTCTCTAGTTTGATCCACAAACCTGTTGTTTTCATCTCTTCAGCGATGTTAAACAACACCTCATCTGCCAGACACAAACGAATAGTATTGAGGGCTCTTGCATCCAGATCCTCCCAATCCTCGCCTGTCATACTTGTCGGTTTCTTTCCAGCCAAGGCCTTTTGCAATCCTTGTTGCACAAACAGATCTCGCAACTTGAGCTTCCATAACGCAAAGCTATTCTTACCACTGAACTTTTCCACCTCAAACTTGAAACTCTGCACTTTCACCATTAGCAAAAAAAATCCAAAAAAAAACACTACTTATAAACCTAAGCCTTTTTAAATATAGAAGAATAATGATATAAACGCCAAAAAAAAAAATATTAACTAAAAAAAATTTAAAACACAATTATTTAATGTATATTCCTTAAAACCTTTTAAACATCCACCTTTATACAAAGTTCACCTCTAACCTTTATTACATAATCGATTCTCCATCATGTATATTCTTTAAAACCTTTTAAACATCCACCATTATTCAAAGTTCACCTCCAACCTTTATTACATAATCGATTCTACATTATAAGCCCAAAAAGGGAGCTCACCTTTATTAAAGCTCACCTTCACCTTAATTAAATAATCGATCCTCCACCTTAAAGTTGTCGTGATTAATGAAAAAGTCAACCTTTCATACCTTTGCAAAAAACTTTAGTTTATACCATGATCGAATTTCCTTCATTTTTTTTTATTGATCGTCGCACCTTGTATGAGGATCACTCACGGTTATTAGGAAATTGTGGAACCTTGTTAATGGGTATTCTATGATGATTTGCACTCAAATTGTAGCATCGTGTTAAACTGGGATTTATGATGATGTCGCACTGTGTATAACTCTGTGTTAATGATGATTCCGAAATTTTCGCAAATTCGTAAGTGTGTATGTGATTGTCGCACTGTCACAGGGACAACCTGTAACGATGTAATAAGACCCGTCCTCAGTGGATCCACTTCACGCAGCTCAGTTAACTTGCTCTTTGATCCAGCGACCAGATTCTCTTCTCCTTCAACTCTAAGCTCTGATACCACTTGTTAGGCAGCGGAAGAAAAACATAACATATAACGGAGCATAAAATAAGCAAGATCAAACCCGCATTAAACCAAGCACATCAATCATACACTTGAAACAATGATTTATGTGGAAACCCAAGACGAGAAAAAACCACGGGCAATGATTATCGGTATTTTTATTATTCAAGGGAGAATTACAATAGCCTTCAAAGACCTACAATCATCCTCTCCTCGCTCTATACTCCTTGCACACACTAGTGCTCACATTGTACTCCACCTATATGGGTATGTTCACATATATAATATCTATTACTCAGTTATACAAACTGATCATGAATAGATCACATAGTTAAACAAACAGTTTATAAATAAATTGCATGCATGCACAATAACATAGCTGCATGCATGATACCGCATGAAAAAATTCTTTAACATGTTTCAACATTAATAACAGTGCAAGATTCACTCATCTTGTTGATTATGATCACACTCAAAATAATGTTTCGGTGGCGGTGCAGGAGCAACCTGGGCATTCATATAATTTCAAGCGCTGGATTTAGATGAAATATCAGAGCCTCTATGCCTCTCACCCTGCAAAGTGGCCATCGAGACCATAATATTCTACGAGTATCGGTAGCATTCCGTAGCTTGGACTGTGCTGACATAATATGACTCTGAAGTTAAGATATTTTATGTATAAGAGACTTGTAAAAGATAAATGAATAAAGAAGCAGGGATTTTAGCCTAGAAGGTTGTTTGGCGTTAAAGACAAAGGGACCCTTTGAAAGAAAGGAATATGAAAATTTTCCGTTTACTTGGATGATGGCTATAATTTGCAATATGAATGTTTATTACAAAACTTGTATCTCAAATTTAATTAATAATAAATAAAAAGTAACATAGTTTATGAAGAGGTTTTTCATAGTGCTATTTATTTTATTTTAATTAAAGTGTGATTGTTATTTATTTTATTTAGAGAGTCCTCATGTAATTTTGTAAAAAAAAAATTATAAGATGATGATTTATTGATGTTAATTAAAACTTAAAATATTTTAATATATTTTAAATTGATTTATTAAATAAAAGATTAATTTTTTTCATTTAAAACTAATATAGAAATTAGAAATGTGCACTTTTAAAAATTCAATTATTCTTAAAAATTAAGATTAAATAAATTTAAAATATATTTTATATTTAATAAAATATTATTTAAGTATATTTTAATATTGAAATTTTTTTTTTGAAAGCATACTAATTTGCTTCTTTTAGATCATTTGGTCTCGTAACATTATTGGTGTTGTAGGGAGGATAGGGACAATATGTCTACTCGAGTGTCTCTGTTTTGTGCATTCAATTTTAATAGCCTGAATAAAGTTAGCAATAATTTGGAAACTAGGAATTACATCAAAGTTCTTTCATCTAGTTTAGCAATAATTTGGAAACTAGGAATTACATCAAAGTTCTTTCATCTAGTTAATATCATAGAATGTTTTTTTGATGAAGGGYGCCCGTGATTAATATCATAGAATGTTTTTTTTGATGAAAAGTGCCCGTGATTAATATCATAGAATGTTTTTTTTATGAAGAGTGCCCGTGAGGAACAACAATCTAAAATCATAAAAAAATATTTGTATATCATTAATACTTTATTAATATTCAATTTTTTATTATTAAAGATCTAAAGAATTATCAAATTTATCAAATTATAGTTCATGATAACATTATTTGTACAAGTTCAAATCCATAGGAGGGTAGGGTATGTATACCTCAGTAGACTTTACCAGTGAAATCATTGGGCGAAGCGGTCCCCTTGTCCCATAAACAAGGGAGTCTCATACACCAATTTGGTGTCTGTCTTGGTAATGACCTTAAAATTAGAATATTTGATACAACTTGAGTGGGCCTAATGGTTAAAAACATATTTTTCCTCCTAATAGGTCACAAGTTCAAATCCATAGAGATATTGGTCATGACATTAAAATTAGATTATTATTATTACTTAATTTATTTATAATTGAAATATTTATTTTATTAAAAATAATTTTATAAAATAATAGAATGTTATGTTAAAGATAGATAAAAAATTTATTGAAGATATATTATAAATTTTATATCCTTAGATTTACATAAAAAAAATTAATTAGTTTGTTAAGAGAGACATCAAATTGGTGTATGAGACTCTTGGTGTATGAGACCCCCTTTGTCCAGTATTAGTAAAGACTATGGAGATGTACATACCCTACCCCCTCTAGATTTGAACATATAACTTTTTAAGAGGAAACACATATTCTTAACCATTAAACCCATGCCCTACTCACAAGACCCATTAAACCAATAATTAACTCAGTACATGATACCCTACTCACAAGAACTTGAACCACATGGTTGAACTTTTATATATTTTTATTGAAAGACCTTGACCACATGGTTGAACTTTTATATATTTTTTATTGAAAGACCTTGACCACATGGTTTACCCTTTATATTTTTTTATTTTTCAATTTCATAACATGAACATGACGACATGGTTGACGTTTTATATATTTTTATTTTTTAATTTCTATCCATGATAAAAATAGGCAGTTCAACCAATAAACATTGAGATACTAATATTTAAAATTAACTATTAAATAAATATTCTATTCACTTTATACAAATCAAGGTTTATTATTTTTTATTTTCAGTACGGTCTAATTTAAACAAAAAAATGAAAACAGGAGTCTCCTGTCGCTAATAATGTAACAGTAGAAAACAATACTATTAAATGTTTTGCGTTGTGTTTATGTTCGTATTTTATTGCCAATGGAAAATAACGATCAGCAAATGGATAAAGAGAGATCTCTGCAAACTAAATCAACAATTTACGAATGCATTGTACATACGCATGCTTTCAAACTTATCAAAATTCAACACATACCAAAAACTAACCTCTGGCAAACGCATCCCTTAATAGAAATCAATCTCATGCCTCGAATCCATCCTCTGCATGACTTAGAATGGAAATTTTATTTTGATAAACGAGTTTGTACTAATTTTGATATCCACTTTGTTAGGAGGATATGATCCTTGATAATAGGGCCTAGACCTCATTACATTAGCTGCAGCCTGCACCTTGCATTACAATAGTTCCTAAAATTTGCTAGTCTACATAGCAATTGCTATCAAGGTTCAAAATAAAAATTTGAGCTTTTCAAGCCAGGGTGAAAAACTATGAACACAATACTTAGAAATTATAAGGGTCATCTATGAAGCTGTGTAGCTTAGCAATAAAAATATCAATGGAGACAACTATTCTCATAATTCCTCTTTACTTTCTGAATCTACTTTTACATTAGCATTTGCTTGGCTTTCCTCAACTTTTTTCACTCCTGTAAGTGGTACCTCAGCATTGTCTTTGACAAATTGTATCAAATCTTTCAAGGTTGACATTTTTGAAGCTTTGATCTGGAAATACTCTTACGTTAGATACAGAAAGAAGGAAATTGGAATGGTAATTATAGAAATAGTAGGTGCTACTTACAGGAATTTTTTTGTCATTGGCACGATAAAACAAGAGACTAGGATAGTTATCAACCTGCAGGTGAAGGTAAGACTCAAGAGTGAATCAAATATATCAAGAAAAAATAGTCTCTATAGCATTAGCTGAGAAGATGTACAGACCTGGAGGTTTGGATGCTCATTTGCAGAAACATCAATCCTTGCAAYAACAAGTGATGTTATGCCTTTGAAATGCTTTGCTACTTTTTCTGTTAACTTGCTCACGGATTTACAGTTTACACACCAAGGTGCATAAAGCTTTTATTGCATATTTCCATCAGGGAAGAAAAACAGATTAGATTTACATAATTGGAATGCAAATTAGACAAGCTTGAACTATAGATGATACATCCTTTGTAGTTGAAGGTCAAAAACTAGCATACAAATTCATCATAATCTCCAAGTAAAGACATAAAGTTTTAATAATTCACCCTCATCTCCAAAGTAATGCATAAATCAAATTTTTCTATTTATGAATCCTAAAAACAATGAACTATGAATTCAAGACCACCTTCATATATAGATAGGTAGATGGATGGATAGTCTTTACAACTTTAACTAGATTTCTTGGACAGTTATTTTTATTCTAGTAGCTGAGTCATCAATTATAACCATCAGTTTTTGTGTTATTTTCCTTTTCTCTTTTGGTTTATAAAGCCAAGATAATATGGAATGCAAAAGAACTGATCTCATTGCTTTCCATATATGTTTATTTCTCTTCAGGCTTTCACCTTTATTCTATTTTACACACAAATGATATATTTATATTCAGAAACAACCAAAAGCGCACAATGGCAGCTGGAAAGGTGTAATGTGTGAAATACATCTAGGGAGTGTGCAATGCATTTAAATGTGAAAAAAGAAAAGATGAATAATAAGATATAGCTGTAAGGTAAAGAAAGTGTGAGAGAGACCTCTAGTAGAACATCTTGAGAACTGTTAAGAACAATATCATCAAAAGTCTTTCCAACAACAACTCTAACATCTCCCTTGCTCTGCAAAATATGTAAACAAAACTTATGCCTGGTCATTACAGTATTAAACCTACTATCTGGATGACTTGTCAAAGTTTTAAAAGTTCCAAAATATACTATACTAGCTGTACTCACTTCAATTGGTATGAACTCTGACTTGTAATAGGGTAAGAGATTCCCTGCCACTAGCTCTGAGCAAAAATTCTGCATATATTTCGGGAAGTTTAAAAAATCAGAATAGGACTAATACAATCATGATCTTGCACTCTGGCATATATTTTCATTATGGAATCATATGTACCGATTCAAAATAATACCTCCAAATTGCTTGCGGATATCTCTGACTCTAAGAGGTACTTTGAGCCAATTGTGTTGTCAAAAGCTGCAACCTGCCAAAATAGTTTAGATCTTCACTCACAATGTGTAAAGGACAAAAAAGAGTCAGCATTTCAAGAATCTTGTCATCGGAATAACTAGCATTAGAGTACCTCATCATTTGTCCCAGTTAAAAAAAAAATAGCAAAAAAAAAGCAAAAATCTGTACACAGAAAGGAAGAAAAATGATTTTGACATCCACAGATCATCACAGAAAAGGTTTGCATAATAATTCACCATTTAAGTTTTGTTCTTTGTCAGCTGAGCCTTCAGGGATTACAGGGAAGTTAGTGTATACAGAAATGTAGAAACATGACATGGAAAGGAAGAAAAATGATTTCGATGCCTATGGAACATCACAGAAAAGGATTTCATAATATTTACCATTCAATTATCACATTTTGTGAGCCACGCCTTCAGGGATTACATATATGTTATTGTATACACAAATGTAGAAACATAAAACATAGAGAAATATTTTCATCATCATACATGTGAAAGGACGGTACAAAGTCTCTATCTCAGCATGGCACTCTTCTGAGCATAGACCCGATCTGAGCAGCCCTGTTTTGAAAGGGACCCCGACCCTGATCTGAGCAGCCCTGTTTTGCAAGGGACTCCGACACTGATCTGAGGATGGCCCTGTTCTGAGCATAGACTCGATCTTAGTTACCCCATTCTACAAGAGACCCCCACACTGATCTAAAGAGACCCCAATCTGAGGCTCGAGCATTCTAAGCAAGGCCCCAAATTGAGTGACCCCAAATCCAATCTGAAGTGACCCTAACCCTGTTATGGGCTGCACTGAGTTAGATCTGTGTATGAGCTGAACATCTTCTATGCAACCTACGTCCTGCCCTCATGGCGCCCCCAACCTCCACTTCACAATCCTCCCCAGCCTGTTCCTCTCTGACCTCCTCACCACCAAGGCTTCCCAAGGAAAAAACCATTGCTTGTTGATTTGCTTCGCTACTGCAGCAGATCAAGTGTTGTCTTTTATCCTCCACTGCATCTTTCAGATTGCTTATCGCCTAGTGAGACCTCCCCAAATAAAAATGCATTACCAGCTGCCTTGCTTAGATATTGCATCTCTCTGGTTAGTGTGTTTTTCCTTCTATGCATTTTTCAACTTACATGGAACCCAACGGGACTTTCTCAAGGTAAATTGCACTACTTGCCTCTTTGCTTTGCTTCTTCAACTGCCCAAGTGCTACATTTTAGCCTCTATTGCATTTTTCCACTCACTACGAGGTCCAACAAAGCCTCCAAGGGCAAACCACATCATCTACCATCTTGCTTCACTGCTGCAACTTCATTACTATAGGGCCCCTACTGCTTCATTTTAGCCTTCCATGTGTTTTTTCACTCACCATAGGTCCCAACAAAGCCTAGAAGGGAAAAAAGCATCACTAGCCGTCTTGCTTCACTGCTACAGTTGCCCCAATGCCGCATTTTTGTCTCTAATGCATTTTCCCTCTTATTGCATGATCCAATAAGGCCTCCACGGGAAAAACACATCACTAACTAGTTGCTTCGCTGTTGCAGCTGCCTCGCTAATGCATTTTGGTCTTTGTTGTGTTTTTTAATTATTGTAGGGTGTCTAGACACCAAACGCATCATCAAGAAAGCTAATGTTGCATCTGAATGTTCTTTGAAGTAAAAAGTTGTTTCCAGATGTTTGTCAAGGAAACACACCTTTTTGGAAGCTCAAAGAAGCAACAACTGCTTGGAGGATATGGGAAGTATCTCGGTGTCTAAGGAGTATTCGTCATGAATTTGATTCATACCAATATATCTGGGGCTTGCTCACTTCATTGGAGGTTTCCACGATAAAAATCCACCTATCTATGCTTTTACTGGTCAATGCAACTAATCCACAAACCCTATGAATTTCAAACTATGAGTTGGATTCTCTATGCGAGTCTTAGATGTCTTTGTTCTCTTCTGAAACATTCGACTACAACTACAATGAATAACATGAGAGGAAAAGTGAGAAATAGTGTACTGAAGAGCTCAGGTGTAGTCTAGCATGATAAAGGCTTTATTGAATCATGACCAAGTGTTTGTGTTTCTACAATACCAATACAACACTCTGGGTTGCTTTGATGGCTACAACTCTCAGTGATGTTATTTGGTCCTTGGCAATCCACTCCATATCTCCTCATTCTGAAGATGCTCTCCAATGTTGCACAATAGCTAGTGTAAGCTTAGTGACTTCACCAGGGGCTCATGGTTGCACAAGGGTGAACCATTTATTTATACACTAATCGAGAGTGCCTAGAGGCTTCGTGCTTTATTCATGATAATCTGGAGGCCGCAAGTAACGTCAGAATCTCTTATCAAATCACATGTGACCCCTAAGTTGAACAAAATGTGGAAACGTGTACAAGTTTCCAAAATGAGAACACCTGGAAATGTGACCCCCCCAAAATGGGTATGCAAGGGAAACGCAATATACAAAAATACAAAAAATATAGATGCATATAGTTTTTTTTTTAAATAAAATATTATCTTGCAAAAAAATAAGCAAGAAAATAAGAATGATACAAATAAATGACATTTTAGAAGGAAACCTATGTCTATATTAACTCTCATAGATCATTACATGATATTAAATACCATAGTTTAGTGGTATTGACTAATGCCAATCCCATACCCTCATACATGATAGCATGTTAGTAAAGAAAACAAGATCATATCCAAAGTGAATACAATCCAGACTGAGTCACCCCAGATCATTATGTTGTTGCAAGAGAAACATAACAATTCGGGCTACCTTGCTTACTTTAGGAAGTGCAAACGAATCCTTTTACTTTATAAGTTTATTATCTACTTTGTGCAAATGGATGTTTTGTTCCAAGAACCAACACCATATTTAGCAAGGTCGATATCCCATAATCAAAACAAATCTAACATCACATCCCTTTGTTGCTTTGATCTTCTTATTTTGTTCAATGCTTGCTATTCCCTTTGTTATCGCAATAAATAAGTATATCTCTTACAATAGGTATCA
>JASDQU010013078.1:167787-185617 GCA_032191745.1 Picea mariana | reverse complement strand
TGATGGGGTCCCAAAAACCATTTGATGGGCTCTTCAGCCCCATGGAGGTCCGAACTAATCATCTCCCCATGTGTACTGATCCAACTGGTACCTGTTTGTCGGGCATGGTCCTGCACATCAAAAACTTCACCCTCCATGGGCTCATTAGTCACAGGGATCATAGCAATGTCAATCATATTTCATCATTAATTTTATCAAATACATGCATAAAACCCCTGATATATCATCCAATAGCTCAAAGACATTACAATGACCCACTATACAAAGATGAAGAAAAAGACAAAATACTCTATTGGGCCAGCATCCATAGGAGAAGGAAAGTTTCCAGAGGATATCATCCAAGCCATGTAACATGAGGTGATGTGGTCAAGGGATGTTCAGACATACGGGTAGAGTGAAAGACAGGGGTGATATTACCTGTGGGTGCCTTTGTAGAAGGTGAGTTGTACCTGTCATGGATGCAATTCTTTCCAAGCCCTTTATTGCCTTTATTCTTCCTTTTCTTTATTGTTTTTTCTTATTTATTTCAAGGTCTAACTAGAGGACACTGCCTTCACATGGTGACCAGAGCTGACAGTGTTACCCACAAGCACTTTCACAGAGATGATAAGGATGGCTCGTGATGAGACCCCCTTTCCCTTAGCCATGCAACCAAAGGTCACTGCCCTAGCATGGTAACCAGATAATGGTAATGTCATACTGCTAGGTACCCATGAACATAATGGGCTGGCTCGTGATGAGACCCCCCATCCTCTTGGCTAGGTCTTGTTTTGTTTTCTTTGGGTTCCTCTTATTTCTTGTTGAGAGGCTTTTTATTGCCTTCTCGGGGATCCCTGGGCGAGGCATCTCTAGGTTTCATTTTTTTATGGATTTTATCTTTTACCAACTATTTTTACCTTCTGGGCCTTTAGCCCCTTCTTCCCACAAGATAAGGTGTAACCCTGCAAACAGATCATCCTAATGTCCGGACTAAGGGAATGGGGCAGATGAGTGGGAGATAAGATGTAAGAGTGATGATATGATGGGAGCGGACGATGGCCCTTCAAAATTCCCCCTAGTGGCAAACCAAAACCTATGGGTACAAGCTTGCTAGGGTACCCTTTCAATCCCCCCAACCCTGGTCAAGCGGGTTAATGTAAGATCCAAGCAGTTTTCAGAAAATAAAAGGAATTTGATGCATATATCTGAAGGTTATATTGATCAAATATGACACATACCATGATACCTGGACCAATTACCTCATGGAGCAAGAGTCTTCTCTGATACAAGTCCAAGCCGAAGGTGATGGATGCTGCTGCTGCTGACAGGACAAGTCTGATGAAAGAGAAGAAAGATGGGGCCTCCAGGGCCATGCTTAGGTCAATCCTGCTCTCGGTACTCCATGTCTAGGACATGTGGGCCTCGAGACATGATCTCCTAGTTATCCCTAGAAATCGAGGATAACAAAATTATTGAAGCTAACCTTACCTTTTTCACTGCTTGTTTGTTGTATCTGCATATGGTGAGCCTCTCTTGTGCAGTTTGGCTGCTCAAACCCTCCCTGTTGCATTGGTTTGATATTTTATGGCATCATTTGGATATTTTTATTAAAATTCTATACGTAATAAAGACTCAAAAGACAAAAGATTAAATAATCTATTCATTTACCTATATGATGATAGAAACAGATCTAAAGAATATGACCTAAGAGGAACCATTGTAGAGAAAGCTATAAATTTTTTCCATAAGATGAAATTGTATTATCTTCATCATACTAAGCACTTTATGCCCAATTTTCCCATTTTTTTTTTTATGTTTAAATAGACATACACTGTCTCAATAATTAGATGTTCTAAATATAAAACAAATTTCATGTTGGTGCATTTAAATAGACTAAAACATTAGTAAAAGAAAAGACTATCTCAATTATTCTCTATATTTATACTTCATTTAAGCAATATTCCCAAGAGTTGCTTCCTAGAAACAATATTATTTTTTTCAGTAGCATGTTAAGTACCTATACCAGATCTGAAGATAATCTCAAAATAAATCCACAATATCAACAAGAATAATCCAAACTATTCACCATAACATGAACACAAGATGTAGACAAATCCCTTGAGGTAGGGTAACACCATATATTAATCCTTATGGAAAGACAAAACTCCTCAAGCAATCCTTTCTTGTACAATCACAACATTCTTCACTATGTTTCATTACATTTCTTACACTTCTTTATATAGCTCTCTCTATCTCCTAGGAACCTTCCAGAGAGTCTTCTCACATTTATTACATTTAATTACCATACTGGGCCTTTATTAATATAGTGGACCTAGTCCACCTTACATTGAATGCCTACTTTCTCATATATTAAATGACTTCCACTAATAATACATAACCACATCCCCATTGGGTACCTCCCTAGGTACCCCATATTACCTCTCTAAGTATACTACATTCCATCCCCCTTCACATGTTTCGTCCTCGAAACATGAGAAGAAACCATACAATATGATTGGCTAAGCAATGTAGCCAACTAGTACCRAGTACAACCATCCATCCATCCCAATGGAAGTCGAACATGATGTCCATTTGCTGCCTTGCTACCCTGATCTTTCTCTGCATCATGTCGGGGTTTCCATGGGATTGTTTTTGTAGCCTGAGCTCTTCTCGTAGTGTCGATAGTCCTCCATGCACCTCTTGATCGGTTTCCTRTCTGGTGCCCTGTTGGTGCATAAATGTGTTGATGCACATGCCCTTTCTATGATGAATGTTGTGTCTCTATATGATGTGGATGGAGATATACAACAATTGTAGGAATCTGTTCTTTTTTCTTCAAATCTTCAACACTTTGTGCCTTTGAGTCAATGACCTCCTTAGCCTCCTRATTATGTCATTCCTGTAGTTTTTCTTCATCTCCTTTTTAGACTCTGCCTCTGATTCAACTTCAGACTCGAAAATAACTTCTTTGCTAGCCTCCATGGGCCCATTTTTCTTACTAAGAGACACATCCTGCATTGTAATTTTATTTTTCTTGTACCACAACTTCAAAAACTTTTTTTTCACATTAATATTAGTGGTGACCATTGATTCTATCCAAGGATATCCCAAAACAATATCCACTTCATCCATATCCATAACATAAAAATCCGAATGCAACACATATTTATCCACACTAACCTTCAAATCTTTAAAAATTTGAACATTTTTACCCTTAACTTGTGTACTTTGGATATTCTTGGCAGGAATTTGCAATCTATTAACCAACTGAACATTGATTAAATTCTGTTGGCAACTAGGGTTAATAGAAATAATGACATTTTCTTTGTGAATACAACCATGAACCTGTAATATAGATTTGTCACCTGAAAATAAACTCTTCTTTCTCCCTTTAGCAGCATGAGACCATTTATCTAAAATAATTTTTTCAAGTTATTCATCAGAAAGTGCCATCAATTGGCTATATCTATTTGATTGCCACCAAATGACTGCATCATCTTTTAAATAACATGATACCCAATGTTTTCAATTCTCTTTCGAAAATGACTTCAAGTATTTTATGAATTATTAAATATTAGGGAAATCATCTTTTCCAGTAAAAAACATCATTCTTGGGATAAATCTTGAACAAATACTAGGATTAAAAATAACTTACTGCAGAAAATCGTGGCTTTTTCCGGAAAAACCTTGAAAAAATGTTGAATTTAAAATACTCATAACTTTACTTCCCAGACTTTGTTTCAGCTAATTGTTTTTTTGAAATTGGGTATTTTTCTGAGAGGAATTCAAAAAACCAATTTGTTTTGCCAAATTCAGCTCATAAATCTTCATATATGAACCTGAAGTGCGTCGCCCTTTTTTTTCCTAGAAAACATTTGAAAAAAAGGAGCAAAATATTCTTCCCTTCTTTGCCCAAGGAAAGTGCTCTAACACCAATTGTTAAGTACCTATACCAGGTCTAAAGATAAATATCAAAATAAATCCACAATATCAACAAGAATAATTCAAACCATTCACCATAACATGAACACAAGATGTAGACAAAACCCTTGAGGTAGGGTAACACCATATATTAATCCTTATGGAAGGATAAAACTCCTCAAGCAATCCTTGCTTGTACAATCACAATATTCTTCACTATGTTTCATTACATTGCTTACACTTATTTACATAGCTCTCTCTATCTCCTAGGAACCTTCTAGAGAACCTTCTCACATTTATTACATTTAACTACCATAGTGGGCCTTTATTAATATATTAAATGGATTCCACTAATAATACATAACCACACTCCCATTGGGTACCTCCCTAGGTACCCCATATTACCTCTCTAGGTATTCTACATAACATTTGACTTGATATTAAAAGAGTTAGCAAAGCTCTAGAGTAGGAAGTAGAGGCAATATGAGCATAAAAAGGCACCTTAATAAATACATCCAAATAACATTATGGCATTGAATAGTATTTGTTGGGCGAAGGGTATGACAAGAGAAATTGAATATGCACAAAACCAACATTCCAAAATGTTACTAGGTTCTGAACATGTTAGAATTTAAATTACACAAAATTATTGTCTTGAACAATCTACAAAATTTTTGTCTAATCTACACAACTGTCTACTAACAATGATGGTTTCTGAGAGCCACAGTACCAAGTGTAGCCTAAATTAAACAGAACCAAAGTACTAAGTGTAACCTCTCTTTCCCTACTTTTACTTTCTTCCTCTACAAAATCTTCTTGACATGTTGTGTCCAAGATATGATAAGAGAGGATTGTTTTCACAAGCAACTAATCTTCCAATGAGTATCTAATTAGGGATTAAAGGTTTATTTTTGCACATTCTTTTCTTGCAAGACAATTCATCTGTTTTCAAAGCTTGAGGTGACTAACTTAAGGTTTTTTCTCTCGTTTACACTCTCAAAACCCACTCTCCAAATTGATGTTTTGATTTTTTGCACGACTAAATCGATCCAAAATGTTGCTTTTGTTACAAAGACATATTCCCAATTCGTATAAACAAAATAGAAAACATCATGCTTGCATGCACATGCTATGATATACCAAAAAATTAAAATCCAGGTGCTGAAAACCAAGTTGCTTCAACCAGGAATCAAAAGCACAAAGTAGAGACACTAGCCATTGTTGATTAATACTCTCTCCAGACATCCATAGATTTCCCTACATTTTGTAAGTAGCAAGGTGGAAAGGAGGAAAAACAATGCTACAATATCTCATTGGTTTCAACTCTTACTTCTCTATCACAATTAAGTTGGTTTCAACTCTTGCTTCTCTATCACAATAAAAAACTTTTCATTCTTTGCACCAAAACATTCGTAATTCAAAAATTAGCACTTTGATTGATACTATTATTAAGATCCCACTACCTAGACATGAATCCAGAAAGCTCAAAGGAAAAATGACAACAAATCCATAAGAAGGTTTTTTTCATAATCCTTGGAAGAATTGTGACAGTGTGTGATAAGTTAGGAAGCACGTCAATAAATCTTTAATGCTTCTTAGTGTTTGAATGTGATAAATAGTATACTTGAACCATATTCACAAGGTTACTTACAGGTCAATGAACATATAGCAAGAATGAAGATTGCTTAAAGGTCAATGAATTTATAGAAAGAATAAAAAAAATAGTAGAAGTTTTTATTGGTAAACAATTGAGGAACTTACCATGCAAGTGACATACACTTGCTGGACAAAGAATTAAACTTCTCAAAGACAAAAGTATAAGAAGGAAAATTCATTGATCTAAAAGGAAATGGCAGAAATAAAATTAGTGTACACTAAGTATATTTGATACTCTCATAGTTAGTGTCTCATCCTTATTTTTTTAATAATTTTGACAAATTTTTAAAATTTTAGTATAATTATTAATTGTAAAAAAAAGTCATGTATGTTGTTAAGTAGCTTTTTATGTTGAAGTTTTTTTTATATTTATATTTTAATTACATTCCTAATCCTATTACATTAGGAAACTTTATCGGATAAATGTCAATTTACAAGCCTTGTTTTATTTTATTTTATTAAAATATTGATTCCAGCTTTACACATATTCCTTTACAAATTGTTTAAATATAATAAACTTTATCTGCTCAAGTGATGATCCTTGTATATGTAACTTCAGATTCTCATCTATTGTTGTGAAATGGAAATGGAACTATTACGAAGACACGCATAACGCCCCTCGTTGAGTACATTTATTTCCAATCGACCATGTGAAATTTTTATTTTTATATTTTTTACATGGCGAACAATAAGGGCGTATATACCACCTGCTGCAGCTGCTCAACCTCTCAAGAATAAGAGGATAAATTTTCTAATCAAAATTTCACACCTTTCATTAATAAAATATCAAATAAATCGTTTTCAAAATTATTTAAAAATACATATTATTTAATATATAATGTTTAACCTTAGAATTCATGATAAAATTAGGTTTACTAATACATAGTCAAGCAAGAGGTTGACTGAAAAGCAATTACAATCTGCATATGGAGTCCTCCTTTAATCTTTAATAAAGTTTTGTTGGATGGAATTCAATCTGATTAATGTTAATATATAATATTATATGGAGTCCTCCTTTCTTGAAARGTCATTTTCATGTTTAAAAAAAAAATTAAGTTAATTTTCAAAGTTTAATATTAAAATTTCAAAAATAACAATTTTAATTGTATTATAAAATTATTTATTTATTATTTTATTGATTGAAAATATTAAATGACAATTTTTAATGTGGTTTTGGTATTTTTTGTTAGATTAAAAATTAAGAAAAATATAAAAAATTCATATCTTATTTCATTATTACTATCAATTTCTTTCTTAAATAACATTAAATATTATACAATCACCTAATTATTTTAATAATKATAATTCATATTCTTCTTTTTAAATAGYTATCTTTCAAATATGGCCTTTGAAATGATTTTACACTGAAGTTTATCTTCAAAGTTTATTTTTATTGGAATTAATAGCGATGCTAAAAACACAAATTATAATTAACTTTTAAATTCTAATTTACTTGGTGACTTTAATAATGATTTTACACTTAAGTTTATCTTCAAAGTTTATTCTTATTGAAATTAATAACGATGCTAAAAACACAAATTACAATTAACTTTTAAATTCTAATTTACTTGGTAATTTTAATAATGATTTTACACTAAAGTTTATCTTCAAAGTTTATTCTTATTGAAATTAATAGCGATGCTAAAAACACAAATTACAATTAACTTTTAAATTCTAATTTACTTGGTGTCTTTAATTATGCACTTTTAATGTTTCAATTAATGAATTATGACAGTAGCCAACATTTTTCCCTTCAATATATAGAGTAAAATATTGAATATGCATATAAATGCGTTCAACATGGGTTGCTTTTTATTTGTTCTACATATTATTGTTACATATATAGAGTTTTCCAATTTTCCTTACAATTATTGATGCAATGCTTAATCCAATGGTGCTTATTCACAAGGTAAAATTAAGATAACAATAAATAACAACTACCATTAAATTTAATACAACATTTTTAAAAAAAATATTTGAACTCAATACATATCAACCATACAATTATACATATTATTGTTACATATATATTGTTACATATATAGAGTTTTCCAATTTTCCTTACAATTATTGATGCAATGCTTAATCCAATAGTACTCATTCACAAGGTAAAATTAAGATAACAATAAATAACAACTACCATTAAATTTAATACAACATTTTTTAAAAAACATTTGAACTCAATACATATCAACCATACAATTATAGTTAAATATTTTTACACTTTTACATTAAACAATTAAAAACTCTATTATTATTCACTCTCATATTTAATAATTAAAAAAWTTAAAAATGGATTCCTTGAAAGAAAACCTAACTATTTTGATTTATCAAAAAAATTTACATTTTTTTAGGTAACATTTCTCCTACAKTGCGCTCTAAACCCCTCATTTGTTTATATACAATTAAACCTTTATCAATTAATAAGTATAATTATTATAAGTATAATTATGATTATTATAACATATTATAATAAAATATAAAGAGTTTTGTGAAAAAATAATTATTAACAATTTTTTCATAATTACTTTATTTTTTCCTTTTAAACCGTGTACAACTATTATATTAAACCGTCTACAACAACTACATATATCCACAAAAATTTTGTGTGAATTGTATGTAACTTAGGAAATTTAACTTGAGTGACAAAAGTGTTTATATCTAGTTTCTTAGAAATGTTTTAATGTAATAGTTTTAATTTGTCTAAAGAAAAAAGCTAAAATAATTAATAAACATATGAAATTTGTAATAATGTATTACTTTTCGATATCCTAAAAACAAAAGAGAAGTGACACTAGCTACTCCATGCATTTACAAGTTAAAATAGAAATTGAAGAGCTGTAGGTGTTAGTAACTATTAACAATGCGACAAGTATAAATTGAAGTCTTCAAAGTCTTCAAAGTCTTTCAAAAATAAATTGAGGAATAAAAATTGTGGCATATTCATTCTATCCATAACACTCCAAAGTATGACCAAACTAGAACACACATGTTCTTCTTATAAAATTTTAAGTAAGGACGAAATCTTGGTCTTGTGCAACGTGTCATGGAGATAGAAAGTTTCATGCAGTGTGATATGTCGTGCTAAGAGTAATTTTATAAGAGATACATTGTGTGAATGAAAATTTTTGGTTCATGTGATACATTGCAAGGCAATAAAGAAAATAAAATCAAGGGTAAAATCAACGTATCGCACACAAATAAATTTTTCGTGCAACACGACATATCGTAGGAAAATTAAGTTTCGTGGGATACACTGCAAAGGAGGAAATCTTGGTCTTGTGCAACATCTTGCAAAGACATAAATCTTATTAAAATGTTATATTCACTCTAAGAGTAATTTTATGAGTGACACATCACGTGAATGAAAACTTTGGGTTCATGTGATACATTGCAAGGAAAGAAAGATTTAGAGAATGCAACAAAGAAAAATGCAAAGAAGTTCTTTTAGAAATAGAAATTTCTTTATTGCGATGAAGGCAAGTTTGGAGCTAAATTTTGGTGTCATGTGACATATCGCAAGAAAATGAAGTGTGGTGCAACACGACATATCGAGGGAAAATGAAATTTGGTGTGACACAACATATTGCTTGAAAATGAAGTTTCGTGCAATACACCGCAAAGGAGAAAATCTTGGTTTCATATGACATTTGGCAGAGACAAAAAGGTTTTTGTAGTGTGATATGTTGTGTACGGAAATAGATTTTGGGTGTGATACGATACAGGGAAAAAGACTTTTGGTGCGACATTTTGGGAAACTTTACTTTGTCGTGGCGCTTTAAACTTTGTGTGTGAAACGTTTTCTTGTGCGATATTTTGTATCACATAAAACTTTCGGTGTGATGTGTCGCACCTAAAGAAACTTGGTTCTATACCTAACAAATTCATAGCGATCGTTAGTATGTGTAAGTAGATGGTTCAAACTTTGCTCGAAAGACCTCATATTAATTTTATCAACTTAAGATTTTCCAATATTCAAGTGTATGGTATTTGTTTTTAGGGACATGAGTAAAGTTTCAAACTAGGTCTTTGATTTTCCCACCTGGTTATTTTCTCTAGCATCATTGACCATTATGTAAACTCAAGTGATTTGATGCCACACAAATTAAGTTTTATTATCTTTCAAACTAACTTGTTTTTCCATTGCCCTTACCTTGTTCTATAGTGTGATAGAAAACAATACCCTACAAAAAGAAAACCAATAAATGAAAGAATGGAGAGACCAAGACTTATAGCAATAGATAAGGTACCTAAAGACTACCTATATAAATCAATATAAGAGTGCAGACTTAAGACACATTATGCAAATGTGCTTAATCAATCAATTATAATAAAACAATAGGAATCAAAATTTAAAGGCAGTTATCTTTGCGGTTATTGTTGTGTGACATGTGTATGGATGCAAATGAATATGTCACATAATCATTATTAATAAACCTATACATAGTTGAAGATTTTTATGTATATTTAAAATATATATATTTTTTAAATATTACTTTTTATTTTTTGTTGATTTTTATTTGTACATATATTATAATTCTAAGATGTATAGATTTTTTTTTTTTGGTATTAGTTTTTATTGTTTAGTTCATTTGGAAAACAACTTTTATTATGCACAAATCCATAAAAAAACCTATAAATTTAAAAAAAAATTGATTGATTATATTAAAACTTAATGTTGGATTTTGTTATTTTTTACTCTATTAATTTAAAAATACATATAAAAATAACATTAAAAAATATGAAAAAATAATGGTGCAAAAAACAACTATAAATTTATTACAAATTTTTTTTTCATACAAACTTGTTTGAAAAAACTACACCATTTCTAATAAGTTATGGATGCACCTACAATAATTCTTTGTGATCAATAAATTGTTCTTTTTAAGTATCGATTATAAATAAATTATAATGCATCTCTAATAATTCTTTGTGATCAATAAATTGTTGTTTTCAAAGTATCAATTACAAATAAATTATAATGGTTATAAACAAGTTATAATTCTTATAGCTCCATAACATTACGAAGCTTTCTCTATTAAACGGATCTATCATACTTATCTGTTGTGGATGTCACTATCATGATAATGTTGTGGATGTCACTATCATGATAAAAATGATATATTTGATGTAAATTATAATGGTTACAAACAAGTTATAATTCTTATAACTCCATAACATGAAACTTTCTCTATTAAACAAATCTATCATACTTATCTGGTGTGGATGTCACTATCATGATAAAAAATAGATATTTGATGTGAGGTCACTATCAAATCTTTCTCTATTAAGTTGATTTATCATATTTATCTTTGATGGTAGTATTAAGATAAAAGTTTAGATATTTGATGTTATCATATTTATCTTTGATGTGATTTATCATATTTATCTTTGATGTCAGTATCAAGATAAAAGTTTAGATATTTGATGTTATCATATTTATTTTTGATGTGGATGTCAGTATGAAGATAAAAGTTTAGATATTTAATGTGAATGTTATTATTAAGAAAAAAAATTGGATAACATTTAAGAAAAAAAAATGATAACATTTAATATTTAAGAAAAAAAAATGAATAACATTTAATTGATTACAAAATGTTATGTAAAAAAAAATTCTTATAAAAAATGTTTGATGAAAGAATCTTTAAAATGATGTATGTTTTGATAGCATTTCAAATAATAGGAATGGAAGCATGCAAAATCCACTAAGAGAACCAGATTATGTGCATGTGAAAAATACGAAGAAGAAAAAATAGTTATGATATCATGATAGTATGAAAACCCCAACTTATATATTGATTATCATTAATTACAATGCATAATTTGTCATTATATGGGTATATGGAAGTAAGCTTGGTAATAAATTTGTTTTCAAATGGTGCCTAATTGTTTTAAGTTATGGTTTTTTGTGTAAGATAAATCTGTATGAATTCACAATTTTCTGTTGTTTAAATTTGTATTTCTGAATTCAGAAATAGATTTAGTGTGATGAATCTAGCAATAGATTCAGTGTGCTGAAATAATTATTAACAATTTTTTCATAATCAATTTATTTTTTCCTTTTTAACTGTGTACAATTATTACATTAAAGTATTTCTAAGAGGCATTTGCTGCAAATTTCACTTTAGTTTAGAGAATTTAAAGTGATATTTAACAAGTAACACTACTGACAAAACTGATTATACCTAGTTTCTTAGAAATGTTTTAATGCAATAGTTTTATTTAGTCCAGAGAAAAAAGTTAAAATAATTAATAAACATATGAAATTTGTAATAATGTATTTCTTATGCATAGCCTAAAAACAAAAGAGAAGTGACACTGGCTACTCCATGCATTTAAAAGTTAAAATATAATTTGTAGAGTCATAGGTGTTAGTAACTATTCACAATGTCACAAGTATAACTTGAAGTCTTCAAAGTCTTTCAAAAATAAATTGAGGAATAAAAGTCATGGCATATTCATTCTATCCATAACACTCCAAATTATGACCAAACTAGAACACACATGTTCTTCTTATAAAATTTTAGGTAAGGAGGAAATCTTGGTCTTGTGCAACGTGTCACGGAGATAGAAAGTTTGATGCGGTGTGATATGTTGTGCTAAGAGTACTTTTATGAGCAATACATTGCGTGAATGAAATCTTTTGGTTCATGTGATATATTGCAAGGAAATAAAGAAAATAAAAACAAGGGTAAAATCAATGTATCACACGAAACTAATTTTTGGTGCAACACAACATATCATAGGAAAATCAAGTTTCGTGTCATACACCACAAAGGAGAAAATCTTGGTCTCGTGCAACATCTTGCAAAGACAACAATCTTGTTACAGTGTGATATGTCACTCTAAGAGTAATTTTATGAGCGACACATCATGTGACTGAAAACTTTGCGTTCATGTGATACATTGCAAGGAAAGAAAGATTCGGAGAATGCAACAAAGAAATATGCAAAGAAGTTCTTTTAGAAATAGAAATTTATGTGTTGCGATGAAGACAAGTTTGGAGCTAAATTTTGGTTCCATGCGACATATCGCAAGAAAATGAAGTTTTGTGTGACATGACATATCGTGGGAAAATGAAGTTTTGTGTGACGCGACGTATTGTAGGAAAATGGAGTTTCGTGCGATACACCGCAAAGGAGGAAATTTTGGTTTTGTATAACATGTCACAGAGATAAAAAGTTTGTTGTGGTGTGATATTCCATGTAGGGAAAGAGATTTTGGGTGGGATACGACACAAGAAAAAGGAATTTTGGTGCGACATTTCTGGAAACTTTACTTTGACATGTCACTTAAAACTTTGTGTGCAAAAAATTTTCTTGTGCACCATTTCGCATCACATAAAACTTTCGGTGTGGTGTGTCACACCTAAAGAAACTTGGTTCTATACCTAAAAAATCCATAATGATATTTAGTATGTGTAAGTAGAAGGTTCAAACTTTGCTCAAAAGACCTCATATTAATTTTAACAATTCAGGATTTTCCAATATTTTGGTATATGGTATTTTTTTTTAGGGACATGAATAATAATTCAATCTAGTTCTTCAATTTTCCAACCTAGTTATTTTCTCTAACATCATTGACCACTATGTAAGCTCAAGTGATTCGTTGTCACACAAAATAAGTTTTATTATATTTCAAACTATCTTGTTTTTCCATTCCCCTTGCCTTGTTCTATAGTGTAGTGTGATAGAAAACAATACCCTACAAAAATAAAAAACAATAAATGAAAGAATGAAGAGACCAAGAGTTATATCAATAGATAAGGCACCTGAAGACTACCTATATAAATTGCTATAAGTGTGCAGACTTAAGACACATTATGCAAATGCGCTATGTGACCTGCACATTGTGCAAATGTGCTATATGACCTGTGTATGGATGCAAATGAAAATGTCACATAATCATTGTTATTGAACCTATACATGCTTGAATATTTGTATCTATATTTAAAATGCTCATTTTTTATGGAAAAAATATTGTTTTCTATTTTTTAATGATTTTTATTTGTACATATATTATAATTCTAAAATACATAGGTCTTTTATGTTTGGAATTAGTTTTTATTGTCTGGTTCATTTGGAAAACAACTTGTATGATGGATAACTCCATAAAAAAACCTGCACACTAAAAACAATTGATTGATTATGTTAAGACTTAATGTTGGACCTTGCTATTTTTTATTCTATTAATTTAAAAATACAATAAAAAATATAGAAAAAATAGTAGTACACAAGAACAACTACAAATTTGTTGCAAGAAATTTTGTCATACAAATTTGTTTCAAGAAACTACACCATATTCTAATAAGTTATGCTTGCACCTCTAATAATTCTTCACCTATAATAATTCTTTGTGATCAATAAATCTCTAATAATTCTTTGTGATCAATAAAATAAATTGTTAATTTTCAAGTGTTATATGTATTACATATAACATATGTTATATGTATTACATATAACATATGTTATATGTATTACATATAACATATGTTATATGTAATACATATAACATATGTTATATGTATTACATATAACATATGTTATATSTATTACAAATAAAAATAAGTTATAAAGTTTATAGCTTCATAACATTATGAAGTTTTCTCTATTAAATGGATTTATCATACTTATCTTTGGTGTGGATGTCACTATCAAAATAAAAATTAGATATTTCATGTGGATGTTACTATCAAACAGATCTATCATATTTATCTTTGGTGTGGATATCATTATCAAGATAAAAATTAGATATCAAAATAAAAATTAGATATTTCATGTGGATGTTACTATCAAACAGATCTATCATATTTATCTTTGGTCTGGATATCATTATCAAGATACAAATTAGATATTTGGTGTGGATGTCATTATTTTTCTATTAAATGGATCTATCATACTTATCTTTGATATGGATGTCAGTATCAAGATAAAAAATTTCTCTATTAAATGGATCTATCATACTTATCTTTGATGTGGATGTCACTATCAGTGGATGTCACTATCAAGATAAAAGTTTAGATATTTGATGTGAATGTCACTATTAAAAGTTTAGATATTTGATGTGAATGTCACTATTAAAAAAAAAAAAATAGATAACATTTAATGGTTACAAAATGTTGTGTAAAAATAATTTCTTATAAGAATTGTTTGATGAAAGAATCCTTAAAATATCTATGCTTTATGTTTTGAATGCATTTCAAATAATAGGAATGGAAGCATGCAAAATCCACTAGGAGACCCACATTACTTGCATGCGAAAAATATGTTTGAGTTAATGCTTGCATTAATGTAATGATCAGATTTGAGAGTTTGTTAGATTTAGGAGAGATCTTAGATTTCATTTAGGTGTGTGGTTGAGATATTATCTCATCAAATAGATTATATGGTTAAGATAGTCAATATATGTTAAGGCCAAGATTAATGTATTTATATATGTAATGTTTCATTAATTTAATAGAATACTTAAAATAGATTTTAGGTGAATAATATTTCCTCTCCTTATTTCTAAATATTCTTAACTATTAATATTCCTCATTAAAATTGTCAATTTAACTATTACATTAAAAATCTCTCAAAACCATCAATATTCCTCATTAAAATTAGTAATTAAAAATTTGACAATTTGATTGTAAGATTAAAAATAACCATCAATATTCCTTATTAAAATTGCCAAAACAAAAGTTTTCAAAATTTTGTTAAAACTATCGAAATCACTTACTGTTTAGTTTTGAAATTCCAAAATAAAAACAAATAATATGACTGTTATTGTATGTCATTGTAAAATAAAAACAAATAATGTCACATTGTGAAGATAGAAAACAAATAATATCCATATAATTATATTATATGGATGATAAATGAAAATCAGGTGACAAATGCCCGATTATCTTTTTTAAAAACTTTAAGCTATTGAATATTTATTTTAAAAATGTATTGTAATAATTATATATATTTTTTTCCACTTTATTGTTAAAGTATTTTTATTGGTTTTTTCCATGATTTTAGTTATTGTTAAACATGTTTAGTTCCATATTGATATTATTATTAATATTATCAATATGAAACGAGCTTGATATTGATATTATCGGTTTCGCTGAAACTTGGGAGAATGAGGAGTTTAAGGTCCCTAGCATGGAAGGATTTGTCTTGTGGTAGGCATGGAACAAAAAATTTCACTGTAGAGGGATAGGAGGTATAGCTTGTTATATTAGAAAGAGCATTTCTCCTCACATTCAACTTCATAAAATTGACCCTCTTAATTAATACATTTGGATAGAAATTTCAAACACCAATACTAAGAAGATGTATATAGCAATTTGTTATTTTGCACCTATTAATTCTACTTTTTATAAGAAATATAATCTAGATAAAAATTGTCCCTATAATAATTTAGAACAAGATATTTATAATTTGAAAAATGAAGGTAATATCCTCCTGTTAGGAGACTTTAATGCTAGGACTGCAACTAAACAAGCTACTCTTTTAAGTAATGAGTCCAACCATAATCCTTTATGGCTAGATGAGGACCCTGTTTTATCTAATAGCTACAAAAGAAGCTTTGAAGACCTAATTAAGAACTTGTTTGGTACTAAGTTGGTTAAGCTCTGCATCTCTCAAGACCTAATAATTTGAAATGGAGTAATGAAGTGGCCAAAATCCAACCAGATGACCTGTATTCATGGGCTAGGTAGTAGTGTTGTAGATTATGTGATAGTTGATATCCCTGTTTCCAACCAAATAGCAACTTTTGACCTTTTAAATGACCATGAGCCTGACTCTGATCATAAACCTTTAACCCTAAATCTAAAATTTTCCATGCATAGGAGCACCATTGAAGAGAATTATGATAATCAAAGGAATTTGCACTTTAACAAAAGTAAAGTTGGCATTTTCTTAAAAKATTTAAATAGTAAATTAAACCTCCTAACTTACAAGGACAACATTGAAGAACTCTATCATAATTTTACAACTACCCTTTCCACTTCTATTAACAAGTTCTCTTTCGAGGTGTCCTATAAAAAGAATAATAGAACGACCAACCCTTGGTATGATAAAGAATGTAAAATTGCTAGGAAAGCCTGTAGGGATGCTTCTAATGAGCCCTTAAAACTCGATAAGATCAATACGTACAAAGCCCTAATTAAAAGGAAAAAAATATATTATATCAATAAAATGCAAGAGCAACTTTCACAACTATATAGGTTGGATCCTAAGAAGTTTTGGATCCAAATTCTAAAACGCAATACTAAAGAAAATAATAGGATTCTCTTAAGGGACTAGAATTCCTACCTTAAAAGTCTTTATGAGTTCCCTAATGCCATGGACACCATTCCTATTTTCCCTACAAAGGAATAATTTTTTTCTTTAGATGACATAGAGTTTGGGGTTAAGCGACTCACAAATGGGAAATCTAAGGACAATGAAGGCTACCAAGATGATTTTTTTTAAATCGGAGGGCCAATCCTTATCCCTCACATACACAAGCTGTTCAATTTAGTAGTCAAGCAGGGCTTCCCTAAACCTTGGACGCAAAGCCTCATTGTTCCTATTTTTAAAAATGGGGATATAAACATTCCCTCTAATTATAGGACCATTATGATTATCCCAATTTTAGCCAAGCTTTATGGAATTATTTTGGAAAAGAAGATTAGCCTTTGGCTAGAAAGTCATGGTAAAAGAGCTAAAGGCCAGGCCGAGTTTAGGAAATATCATTCAACTGTGGACCATCTTGTTACCTTTAGGATCATTGTAGAGGAGTTCCGCAATACTAAAACCAATCTTTTTTGTTGTTTTGTTGACTTTAGAAAAGCTTTTGACATGGTTCCTAAGAAAAAAAATTGGAATAGGTTGGAAGAGATAAAAGTGCCTCTTCAGTTGAGGGATGTTGTAATAAGGATGTATGAGAACGTTATTTCTAAGTTTAAAAACACTGAGGGCTGGTCAAAAGAGATTAACTACAATATCGGAGTCAAACAACGTTGTCCCTTATCCCCTACCCTTTTTGGCATATACATTGACAAGTTAGAAGAATGCTTGGAAAAAGCAGGTTGTGTCGGCCCTACTCTCACTGGTATATTCATTAATATTCTTCTTTATTCCGATGATATCGTTCTTATGGAAAGGAGTCTCCATGATCTTGAAAACCAACCAATATTCCTCAAGGATTTTTTCTCCAATATGAGTATGACTGTTAATATTGATAAGACTAAGGTCATGATTATTAAATCCAATAAGATCTCTTATGATACCTTTGTATATGATAACAACAACTT
>JASDQU010013078.1:131359-141605 GCA_032191745.1 Picea mariana | reverse complement strand
TTCAAATTTGTGCTACTTAAACTTAGAAACAGGGTTGGGCGTAAGTTTTCTTTACTTGTATGTAAACAAACATTACTCCATCAGGGGAATTGGCTAGGTTTGGGTTAGGATGAAGCATCTAAGCTTGGTTAACTTCGAACTTTAAGGTAGATTAACCTTACACTCAAATAGAATAATTAATTTAAAATTATTACTACACTGATTTAACCCAGATTAATTTTACTTTAATTTTATACTAACTTAATCTTATTTATATATAAATTATTTATACTAAATTATTTAATTTACTTTAAGTTATTTTTAACACTTTATATTATATATATATATATATAATAATTAAATGTATACCTAAGGGTTCAGGCACGCATGGGTTCCACGTGCTCGTCTGGCTTTCATAAGCTCCCTCATATCTAACCCCCAATTTCTACACCTGTCAGCCTTTCAACTCTCTATGCGTTCTTCCTCTGTCCCTCTTTCTCATCCGTTGGGGATTTCCTCACATCAGTCTTTGTCCACCACAGATCTACCTCTGTTCTGCTCTGTTCTGCTCACATCCACACCATTGTTCTGAGCACTTTACCAGTTCGTTTTGCAGAAACAGAGTATATTGCTATGGCCCCTGATAAGATCCAGGACTTGGAGTCCAGTCTCCTCGAAATGTTGGGAACCAATCCCTTATCTGTACATTTTGCGGAGCTCGCCCTCAGCTATGGTAAGAGGTACAATTCAGTCTGCCAGTCGTGCACAGTTTTAGCACCTTCGTGAAGAATGCGGGGTTATTTAAATCAAGAAATTTCATAAATCTTCCTTGCGCTGTGGTAATGAATGGTGATTTCTTCTTTTGAACAAAAAATTTGCTTGTAATTCCAACCCTGTACGGATTTTGGTATTATTTTTATTTGAATTTATTTCATTTATAATTATAAATTTATTCATCTCTGCATATGCATGTTGAGGCAGACGAGGTCCAACCTATCACCCCGTAAGGCCTCTTCACCTGACCTCCTTCTCACAGGATCGATTCAATTCTCTCTGCTGAGCCGAAGCGGCTCTTTAGATTCCCAAGTGGAATCCTTGTCAAAACACGACCCAATCCACAGGTCCTTTTTCCCTTATGCACGGTCTCTGTACCTAACCATGGTTGTCCCAGACTCTCTATCCGGGTTCGGGGTTTTCCAGTTCCCGCTGTCGAGAGTCACAGTACTCTCAAATCCCCGATCACCGATGCACCCTTCTCTATGCGCTGGCCCTCTTTGACTAGGACCTTTGGTCCATACAACCCTCTCCCATAAGACCGCAACTCTATACCTCCTTGTCGGGATTTTATGTTCTAATTTCCCGATGAGTCCTTTGCCCTTAGCTCCTCCTGGCTAGGCTCTGGTCCATGTGACCTATTCGTATATGAATGCAGTCATACTCTCCATCGGAGTTTCAGACTTTTCTATGTCGAGGTGCACATGCCCCTTGGATCCGCGTTCCTCCGATCCCCGACGCGCCTTATCTTCACGTTAGCCCTCCCGGCTCTAGCTCCTGGCCAATGTGACCATCACCCGTGACCACCACCTTACCCCATCGGGGCTACGGGGTTTGTGATGCCTCAATGCATACACCCATGGGATTCTCGATCGCCCAAATCCCGACGCTCCATTACGCTGACATTTGGCCTCCACTACGCCGTTGTTATCCTCTGCTATGCTGACAGTTGGCCCCCACTGATCAGGGTTTTCACAAATTGCGAATTCACAATGCATAAACTGCTTGTCACCGAAATCCCTGATTCTCTGATGAACAAAACTCCGACGACACCCGATCCTTTGCCACCTGTCCATGCAGATGGACGGTACTGATTGACTCTCAGGATTTCGGGACTTACGATGTCCTGAATCCCTTGTCCTCAGGAACTCCGATTTTCCGATGGCCAATATGCTGACTTTCTCTGGATCTCTGACACCTGTCCCATGTGAATGGATGACTCAGATCTTGTTGATGTTTCGAGACCTGCAAGTCCCGATGCCTGGTGTCTCGGATATCCGATACAGACGATCGTACGACACGTGCCCTTCATCAGACGGATGGCTCAGATTGACTCTCAGGATTTCCAACCGATATTTCTCGATCTCTTGTCCACGGGAACGTCGATTTCCCAATGCACCCAACGTCGATGGTTTTCGATGGTTGCCACCTGTCCCACAGATGGACGGCTGTGATTGTGTCGAGATTCTCCCATGGATTTCCTGACTCTTCCCGGATGACGGACACCTGTCCTCCATTCTAACTCTAGTGGTCCCACCACGCTTATGTCACTGTTGGGATATCGCCAATCGTGATTCCCAGTCACGCAGTTTCTTTGTCTTTGAAAACCTCGATTTCCCGATCCATGACTCTTCGATATCTCTTGACACGCGTCACGCACAATGGATGGTCCAGATCCGATCGGGAAATCGCGTATCGCGATTTCATTATGCAATGGTCTACACTCCTAAAATATCCGATGGTAAAATCCCGATGCCTCCCCAGAACGCTGACATGTGTCCTGCCGAGATCAACAGCTAGGATCCGTTCTCGAGATTTCGAGAACCACAAGATCTCTATTCTCAGACTTAACAAAACCCCAATGACTAATATTTCCCGATGACTCTTCCGGGAATCCTCCTATGCACGCTAGGGATTAAACCCTGCGCAAATTTTCTAGACCTAACGGCTGACGGGATTCCACCCGAGATCTTACGACTCAGATCCGTTCTCCTGTGTAACAAACAACTCTTCTATGGGAAAAATCGATTAGTTGCACAAACATTACGTAGTGTTAAAATTGCTCTCTTGGCACGGTTGAAATTTATATGGGTCTATAGTTCATTATTACAATCATCGAGGCTTAATACAGGCAATTAGTTCACACTATTCTCGTGCGGTACAAGTCTGCTAAATTTCCCTTTTTTTTTTGACTACGCATCGACAGTTTCCCCCATTTAGGTAAGTTCGAGGTGAAATAGGCCTTTTCAAGGTCCCGCAATTGTCTTTTGCATTTTATTTAGTATGGTTCATGTAGTCATTGAATCTTCCTAGTTTCAAGCCTTCAATAGAAGCTTCCCTTCGACATTTTCATTGATTTCAGGTGTCTATCTTACCCGAAACTTCATTGACAAGTATTGCTCAAATACAATTAAGTTATCAACTCTCTTTTCGTGCTTAATATCTTTATTGGGTTGCTTTAATGGTAGCCATTTCGTGGGAAGTGATCCTTCAAACTATCTGGTTTACCGCCACTTAATTTAAAGGGCGTTCCATTAAATATTCAGGCTAAAACTGTAGTAACCATACATAATCTAGTTACAGGATATTGCCTAAAGCAGTTGCTTGTGATACATCTATGAGATCATTTGCTTGGATAATGAAGGGATACTACCTGAGTATATTTTTGGGTACTGTATCAGTCATATTGGGTCAAACTGAACATGTTTTGTTTGTAGTTTTAGCGTAGCTGGAGTTAACACTCGGGTTTTGGCCCTTAGGCCCAAATTTCGAACTAAGACGCTCTGATACCATATGTAATGCCCATATATTTCTAAACATCATTAAGTTCCTAAACATTTTATGAAAGTAAACTGAAACAAAACTTCATAGCATGATATTGACTTTTATAATAGCAACTTCAGTAACTTAGACTTATCAATAAATACTAAATTCATGGCAGAATGAAATAAATACATAACTTAACAAGTACCTGGATATGATGCTAATTTCTGTTGCCTCTTTGCCTTGCTGCTGCCTTTCTGCTCCCTGCTACACAGATCAACCCTGCCACAAATAGGAAAATAACTGCCCAAAACTACTGTCCTCCCTGCCAACTAGGAAAACTACCTAGATCCAGGATATCTATGGATATCCTAGCCCTCTGTGCCCAAAACCTACAACAACTCAGTGCCTCCCCTGATCAAAAGCCACAGTCAGAAACTCTGTGCTCACAGCAAGTCCAAAAGTCCTCAGAAAAATCTCCTTCCCATGTCGAATCCCCCTCCCGACAATCTTCTCCCCTCCCTTATTCCTCCTTCGTCGACTCATGCAGTTACTCCTCCAACCACCCTCCGTGCAGGTCCCATACCCTTCCTTTAATGTTTTATCTTCTCGGGATTCATAGCTCTCCCCTCCTGCATACACAACCATTTTATAACATTTCTCAGTGATTTCTTAAGGTTTATTTCTCAAGTCACTAAATGTGGTCTGTAGTTAAAGTATTACTTAGTTAACCATAATTATTTTCTTTAATTCATTTTACTTTGTAATCTTTAAGCATTCATCAAATTTAGGGGCGTTACACCCAACGAGCTAATTTTCCCAGCTATAATCTGCATGCACCTAGGTTGACACATGTCTTCCTGAAGCTGGATGAGCTCCACTTAACACTCATTCCCTTTCCCCACAAACTTAGGGAAATACATATTATGTCAACCTTAGCCTTTAGGAAATAATAATATAATATTATCCCCTTAGAGGTAAGCCCTCTAGCTTAGTCCCTATTCCTAGACATTTATCCCCTTCCCTTAACCCACCTAGTGTAGCTTAGTGCCCCATAAAGCTTTCTTCGTGGTCATTCTACATGCAACGATATAATTTTATTAATGATATGAGTGTTTACATATACAAAAATAGGCTCACTGGCCTTAAGCATCTAGGCTCTCCAACCTAATAAACATATAAGTCTTCCAGCTTATAAACACTTGGCTCACCATCCTATAAAAATAATTACAATTTAGCAGGGGCTCGACCTTATGGTGTTACAATCCCCTCCCCTGATTTTTGCACTGCCCTCAGTGCAACTTATTTACACAATAACAACAAGATTTTCAAAATCTTCAAAAAGATGTGGGTACTCTGCCCGCATAACATCTTCATGCTCCCATGTTGCATCCTCAGGACCGTACCAGGTCCGCTAGACTTTTACAAGCCCTGCGGATTGATTCTAGAGCTGCTTTCTTTTCTAGTCCAGTATGCGCACCGAATGTACCTGAAAAGCGCTTTCTTACTCCACCTGAATCACATTCCAATCAATAACATGATTATCATCAGATATATTTTTTCTTAACCAATGAGACATGAAATGCATTATGTATAGACATAGATGCAGGAAAAGCAAGAATATAAGCTACTATACCAATCCTTTGTAGGATTTCAAATGAACCATAATAGTGAGCTACCAACTTTGAACAATTTCCCAACTTCAGGGAGCTTTTTTTGGCCTTCACTTTCAAGAATACATGATCCCCTACTTTAAATTACCTATGAGTTTTGCCTTTGTCTGGATAGCGTTTCTTCCTGTATTGGAAAACCTTAAAATTATGTTTAATCTTCAACATTTTATCTTCCATTTACTTGAGAAAATCTAGCCCAACCACTTCCCTATCAGCTCGATTGTCCCAACTTACTGGAGTGTTGCACATTCTACCATAAATTTCTTTAAACAAACTCATTTTCAGTGATGCTTGATACCCATTGTTGTAGGAAAGTTATACCAAGTGTAGATAATCTTCCCATTTAGATGGTTTGTCCATCACATACATTCTTAACATATCTTCTATCACTTAGTTCACCCTTTTTGTTTTCCCATCTGACTCAGGATGATAGGCTGTGCTGAAGTTCATATTTGTTCTGAACCCTTTGAATAACGCCTTCCAAAAATTTGAGGTAAAAACCTTCAAGTATCCACTTTACAGTTCTATCTTTAAAATAAATAGGTTTTCATGAGAAGTGGGACCCTTAGTATATGTAATTCACCTTACCTAAGCAAGAAGAGCTTCGTCTCTAAAAACTTGGATAATAAATGAGTTAATCATCTTCGGATGTATTCTCTTATGTGTTTCTCTCTTCAAAATTATGAGATCAAAACTATGATTATATCACTTTTATTTTAAAGTTAATCTGGCGAGAGGTGGCCTATTAGTCAAAGTCATTTTGAAAACTCTGGGCCACTATCCTATAGTCATATTAGAGTCACATCTAGCCCTTTCTCCTAAATATGATCCAAAACAGATTGGATAAGACTTAATGTCAAATCACTAACAGATCTAATGTATTATTCATGACTCCACTTTTCCACCATAACTACTTTTCCATGGGTAAGAAGTGTGAAGAATAGGCCAGGAAGTTTATATTGTATAGCAGGTTACTTAAAAAAATAACTTAAGGATCTGAAGAAAGATGAAACTTCAGGGAATGCTTGATCGAGTGAGGAGTACCATCAATTTTGAAATTTCAAAAATCATTGTTGCATGTGGACATGCAATGACTTAAGCATTGGGGAATATTGAGTCTCCATTTTGACACCTTTATTAGCCTATATTACCCTCTATCTGAGCCTATTTTACCTATGCTATGTGTATATAATTGACTTTTTCCTCCACAAATACACTTGATGACCTTGTCCATATGCATAGAGAGGTAACTTATGATTACAACATGATTTGTTTAGTTTTCTTGAGTTAATTCGATTAAATGCTTGATTATGTATGACCCTAATCACTTTGAATCTCAAGCAACTTGATCTGGTACCTCACTATTCTAGTACTACATCTGTAGAGCGATATGGTACTACAACTATGGCATGATACGGTACCCAGTCTATTCTGGTAGCAAGGCTCCACCTATTCCAATACCAAGGTTCCACCTATTCCGATACCAATACATTCAACACTTCATTCTATACCAGCTCTCTGTCTCTTCCGGTACCAGCTTCATCCAGTACCATCTTTGTGCTTCATCCATTACCATCTCTCCACCTCTTTCAGTACCAACTTCATCCGGTACCAGCTCTCCACCTCTTTCGGTACCAACTTCATCCGGTACCAGCTCTGTGCTTCATCCGGTACCAACTCTTTGCCTCTTCTGGTACCAGCTTCATCCGGTACCAGATTGCGCCTATTCCTGTACTATATCCATCTGGTACTATCATCGCACTGGTTTGGTACCCATAGTCATGATTGTGTTCATCTAGTACTAAACCCCTGCCTACAAGATTCCAGTACTAACTGTTCTAATCTGGTACCAATTGTGCTAATCCGGTACTAGACATAATTCTCAATTTTTGAATGTCTCTAGACGAAAATCGGTCCCATGGGTTTTGTCTAGAATGATGTTCACATGCATACATGTGATTCATAATTCACCCAGATCGCACGTGTGGACATCCATCTCAGGGGGAATGATTATGTCAAAATTAGCAAAAAACTCAAACTACCAACTTGCGCCTCGATTTCTGTGAATATTGTAACAGATGTAGAAATTCTAAGATATGGTTTTGTATAGAATATGGAAAATTGAGTAATATGTGAGAAATGTTTCAAAATTAGAATTGTTTTGGTTTATATGGGTGGAGCCCTAACTCGAATCTGCCCAAATTGATAAAAAAAACATAGATTTGTGGGATTTATCCTAAAATTGTGAAAATTGTTTTCTTAGTTTGGGGATTCGGTTTCATCCATTCCTCTATGTACTTTATGTATAAATAATACCTCATAGGTCTGAGGGAGGGAGGAATTGTTATGGTGTAAGATTGGTTCTTGAAGAGAAGAATAGTTATGTTGTAGGATTGGTTTTTGAAAACTATTGATTGTACTCTATTTTTCCGAAGTAATGAGATAAGTTGCAATTCATGGATTTTGTGTGTATGATCAAATATTCTTATCTATAATTCTTTCTCAAGATTCCTTGTTGGTACGACAAGGGCCCACTGACCCAATCAAGGTAAGATTCATTGTATTTTATTTGTAATTATAATTCTGGATTTTTGTATGATTGTGTGAGTGTGAACATTTAACAATTGTATGTGTTGTCAATGATTTCAAATACATTTTAAAGTTTAGCATAGAATCATTTGCTTCTGAATTAGTGTGAGTAATTAGATATTAGACATAATAGATAGCTTAATTTTCTACTTCTACTGGTTGACATTTAATTGACAAGAATTTGATGTGTGAAATTGCTAAGCAAAGAGAGTGTTATTTTGAGTTTGCAAGTGTGGTGTTCTTAGCGGTACAGGAACGATAGGACTTTATATCTTACCTTCATGTTCCATAATGAAGTCTTTCAGTCATTGTGGTTGCTTCTTGTACTAAAGAAGGTTTGATTGAATATAATAGAGTTGGGATTGATTTCTGTTTAAGAGTAGATAAAGTTGATTGTTAATTATTGTTGTCGGTTGCTACAAGGAACAAGATCTTAAGTCCATCTCTCCATTTCATAAGCTTGGAATGAACAAACTTGTCACCTAAGAAAAAACCTTTTGATTGACTATTTGCTTGAGAAGTTTTGTTATCAATTTTCTATTCTAAGTTTAAAGTCGTGTGAAGCATTTAGATATTACAAAACAGAGTATTTTGTTATTGAATGTTTCTTCTTTATGCTATACTCATCAGACATAGGAACCTACCTATTATCTGCACATATAGTGCATCAAATCTATTGATTACGAATCCAAGTCGATAATTTATGTTTGGTAATATATTATGCATATAATTACACCAACATGAGTATGTTGTGCGCGCTCAAAAAAATCATCGAAGCCCAAACAACTTAATTTGAGCCGTCAATCTTGGTATTTGTTGAAATCCATTGATCTTACCACCTCGTGTTCTACAGTTTGCGTATTTTGTATTCCTGAAGTCGCGAAACTTTTGGGGATTGAAGGTTTGTCCCACAGTTTTGACCATTGGTCTCCGAGGAGATTTTTCTAGCACTCAGGGATCCCAGAAAAAGAGAATTTTCATTCAGGAAGAAGTTTTAAGGACCTGTGTATTGAAATTTTGGGCTCAGAGGGAGCCTGTGAGCTAATTTTATCTCCCGACTAGAACGATCCTAGACTGGGAGGTCACGTGGACCCTATGAGAGGGTGGGGTTTGCATCAAGTGGTATCTGAGACCAAATTTAAGCTCTGTGTGAAAGAAATTTTAGAATCATGCTGCCCAAAAGATGTGTAGAGAAACCCGTAGAAAATCCAGCCATGGAACGGGAAATGAGGCAACCCCATGCAAGATTGGATTCCATAGAGATAAAGAAGAGAAGAAAAATTGATGTTGGTGACATCATCGAAGCTAAGAGTGAAGAAATGGAATTTGAAGGAGGTTCAAGAGAAGACACTGTAGAGGAATGCTTATTGAAAGTAGTTGTAAAAATGGGAGCTAGAGAAAAAATGGAAGTCCGGATGTATGAAGCAAACTTGGATGTTGAGGAGCTGTTGGATTGGGTAAGAGACTTAGAAAATTAATTTGATTATGAATAGATTGAGGATGAAAATAAGGTGAAGCATGTTGTTACCAGACTAAAGGGACATGCAACGCTATGGTGGGATGAATTCAAAGACGACAAAAGGCACAAAGGTAAGAAAAAGATAAAAAAATGGGATAGGATGGTAGCTAAATTGAAAGCTAAGTTCATACCCAAATACTATCAGATAAATCTATTTAGGAGATTGCAAAACTTGAGACATAAGGGCTTGACAGTGAAATAATACATTGAGGAGTTTTAGAGATTGAACATTAGAGCAGGACATCGAGAGAGTGATGAGGAAAAGGTTGCCAGTTATATTAATGGCTTGAGATATGAAATCCAAGAGGAAATCAACATGATGACCATGATAACGATGGAACAGGCTTATCAGTCAACACTAAAAGCAAAGGAGAAGTTGGCCAGAAAACAAGGCCAACGAAACAAAGGAAAGTATCCAAGAAGAGGAAAAGGAATTGTCCAAGAAAAGTTCCATAATCCCAAACCTAAAGCTGGAAAGTATCACAGTCATAAATAAAGAGGAGGAAGTTCCATAGGGGGAAAAGTAGGTGGCAAAACCTCTTTTTCTCAAGGAAGAGGAAGAGGTAGAGGAGGAGAAGTGGAATTCTATGCTCTTCTTCCTACTTGGAATATACAAGGATTTCATCTAAAAATACAATGACAAACTTGTCTAAATGTTCTCGGAAAACACCATTCATTAAACACATGAAAAAAACTCGTGCATTTGATAACCTAAGTGGCACCACTTTGAACTCATAATGACCATACCTTGTCCTGAAGGCAGTCTTGTTGATGTATTCCTCTTTAATACTTACCTGATGGTATCATGACCTGATATCTGTCTTCAAAAATATCCTTTCATCCTTCAATTGATCGAAGATATCATCAATCCTTGGTAATGGATACTTGTTCTTTATAATCACTTTGTTCAACTGTCTGAAATCAATGCACAATCTCAATGTCCCATATT
>JASDQU010013078.1:109153-131339 GCA_032191745.1 Picea mariana | reverse complement strand
ATTCCTCTTTAATACTTACCTGATGGTATCATGACCTGATATCTGTCTTCAAAAATATCCTTTCATCCTTCAATTGATCGAAGATATCATCAATCCTTGGTAATGGATACTTGTTCTTTATAATCACTTTGTTCAACTGTCTGAAATCAATGCACAATCTCAATGTCCCATATTTCTTCTTCACGAACAAGACTTGGGCACCTAAAGGTGACACACTTGGGTGTATATACCCCTTATTCATAAGTTCTTCAAGTTGCATTTGCAACTCCTTCAGCTCTGGTTTACTCATTCTGTAAGGAGTATTTGACACTAAGGCTGCTCTAGGCATCAAATTTATAGAGAAATAAATATCTCTCTTTGGGTGTAGTCCTAGTACCTCCTTAAATGCATCTTCAAAATATTCCAGGACTACAAGATCCTCCATATTTTCCACCTTATCCTCAAATGCTTCCTCCATATGGGATACAAATATCTGACAATCCTTCCTGTAACACTTTTTCATCTGCATTGCTGAAATTTCTCTTATGGTAACCTCCCTGGGAATTCCTTGGACCGTTCTCCGATTTCCTACGTCATCTATCCAAGTGAATTCCTTGTTACATCAGTCTAAGATGGCATGGTGTTGGTCCAATCAATCCATCCCAATTAGACAGTCATAAGAACCTAAAGGCAAGATGTTCAAATTTTCCCTTGTGCTCAGTCCATTCATGTCCATAAGACATGAATTAACCATGTCATTAAATTTTATTTTGGCTTTGGTTGCCAGCTGCACTAGACAAGATTGTCCATGCTTGTTTCTTGGAAAATGCAAACTTTCCACCATCTTAGGATCTATATAACTATGACTAGTTGCTGAATCAATTAAAATAGTAATGGTTTGGTTATTGATCATACCTTCCACTTCAATCATATGTGACTGATACTCTTCTTGTTTTTTTTTCAGGGTTGCATAGATATTGGGTACACTTCTTCCCATGCCCTCCACTGTTTCATCTCACTGAACATTGTGAACATCTCTCATTTTGTCACTTCTGTGAGGACAATCTATAAACATGTGATCTCCTTTACAACCCCAACATTGAATAGGTGGTTTTCTTGGCCTTTGACCACCTATCTCAATCATTCTAGGTTACGTAGAAGTTGACTGTCCCTGAGGATTATTTTTGAAGAATGGTGGATTAGTTCCCTTATTCCTCTGATCCATCTTGAATTTCTTCTCGTCTTCCCAAGATTTTTGGAAACTTGGCCTTGCTTTTTATTGATCATATAGGCACTTAGCTCGCCTTATGATCTCCTCCAATGTTTTGGGATCATCATATTGTACTTTTTCACTGATGAAGCTCACCTTATGATCTCCTCCAATGTTTTGGGATCATCATATTGTAATTTTTCATTGATGAATGATGGAAAACCACTCAAATACCTCTGAATATTTACTGTCTCATCCTTGATGAAAGAAACATACTTCAACAAGTCTAAAAACCTTCTTTCATATTCATCTATTGTCATACTCCCAACATTGAATTCAAAGAACTCTTTTATTTTCTTGTCATAGTACGTCTTAGTCAAGTATTTATTTTCGAAATACTTCTTGAATTCCCTCCAAGTAATATTTTTCTCTTTAATGTGTTGCACCTGCACAAGTTGATCCCACCACATGGATTCCTTTTCTTTGAGTTGATAGATGGAAATTATTCCTTTTGCATGAGAAGAATAATTATGCAATTGAAAATACTTTCTCATTCCCAACAACCATGTCTCCGCATCTTCATCCTTCTTGTGCTCACCATCAAATGTAGGATGTTTGATTTTGTTCATTTTTCCTCATAGCTCATCCACCCCAAGCCTCTTATGCTTCCTTACATGGGATGGAATTGAGATTTTTTGTTCTCTTTTATCGGAATTCCTTGGGGAGTGACAGTGATGTCTGTTAACACTTCTTGTTCTTCTTTTCTCATCGGGAGTCCTGTGACTTCCTGGTTTGCTTGAGCCACTCTCCCTATCCAATTTATTTTCTATTCTTCCCAGGATCTGCATTAACTTCATGTTGAAGTCTTCCTATTGCTCCTTGGATTTATTAAGCCTTTCATTATTATCCTGGTGAATTTGGACGTTGTTTTGTAAATTTTTGATGATTTTCATCATGCTCACTTCTTTATATATATCTTCTCCATGCCCATTGGAGTTCGATCATTCAATTCCAAAATGGACATCCATTCCTCTAGATTCATTCTATGAACTGTAAGCATCACGTGCCTCCTCCATTTCTCTGCACCGTGGAACAATTTAGTTCAGTTCTATCAGTTGTTAACTCTGCAAAATCTGCAGTCAATCGAAATTTTGTCAGGCTATCGAACTTTAATAATTCACCATAATAAACCAATCTGATTCAACTGAAAAAAATATCAGATTCCATTTTCAGTAGGTATTGGTTGGTCAAGAAACCCTCAGGATTCTATCTCTAAGCCCAACTCTGTTGTGAAACAATTTTTTGGGTGCTAGCCCCTTTTTCTTCATCCCTTAGTTTGCATGTGACCACAGCTATGACCCAGTGCTAATGATTTGGCTGCTTATCCGGAGCCTTGAAACTTCAAGCTCTAGAGCTTCAGAGATTTCCCTTTTTTTGCACGTCCCAAATATCACAGAACAACAAACTGACAAACACATGAATAATGATTGATCTACGGTCCACATTCCTTTCTTGGATCTAAGGTGGATCAGAGCTTTGAGGATTCTGGGCTTCGACAGTTTCCAAATCACTTCCCAAAAAATCTCTCAAAGTGATGGATTGGAGAGTTCATGAACTGGGGTGGATCAACGGTCCATGACTTCCTAGCATCCAACGATTGATGATTTCTATGGAACTCAGGGATTTGGTTCTGTGGGACTTCAGAGCTTCAGGGCTCGGGACTTCGGAGGATTTCACCTCTGCACATCCCAAAACTCCTGAATCAAAAATCTTTGAATACTTCCATGTCACCCTCGGCAACGTCATTACATCACACTAATTCAGTGCTACAGAACTTTGGAAATTTCTTCCTTCCATTCAAACATGACCCATTTCTTTCAGAGTGTCAAGTACCTAGACTTCATGATCTAGTGCAACGCATCCACTGTGACCATCAGGGGTCCCACCATCCATGCTCTAGAGAAGGGCCACGTGGAGAAGTATTAGAAGTGGACACGTGCCCCAATCATATGGGTGACACATGTCATGTTCTAACGACATTTAAATCATCCAAAGGTTCTTAACTCACTAACACATGGCACACATCCCATGTGCCCATGTCATTTTGAGTGACATCAACAAGCCACGTCACTTCAGAACTTCGGGCCTCGATGCTTTTTATACTTGCGCTCCCCAATTCTTCTGAACGCCGAACTCCCAAACTTCCTTACCTTCCTGGGTTCACATAGTAAAAATATCAAAATCTAAAGTGGTGGCATGTGGCATGTTTAGGAAAGGTCCACGTCACTACTGGTGACGTCATCCTTCCATGCCATTTCTTATTTTTTTCTTCCAGACTTCGGGCTTCTACATTTTTCACATCAACACACTCCAATTCTCCCAAACGTCGAACTCCCTAACAAGTGGATCTGTCCTTGATCAAATCCAATGGTAACCACCTCCTCCCCTCAAATCTATGATGTATATCCTCTTCAGGACTTCGTAACTTCGAGATTCGACCCCTCTTGATCTTATAACCCATAAAATTCATCGAAGTCGCGAAGTCCGAAATGAATTGGAGGTTAACCTTCATGCAATTTTCTCCAAATATGATGGTTGTGAAGGATCCTTCTTCTTTGAAATAGATCCTAGGGCCCAACACCTCGGTTGTTGTGGTTTCTTTCTCTGTGGAAATTTATTAAACCATTACACCTCCTATGCTTCCTGACACAGTCCAAGTGTTCTCTCAATTCCCTTCTGGCAATGTGCACATAAAAATTCTTTGGGAGTTTTACTCTGAATTCATCGTTTATGGCCCATCCAGGTTCAATGTTGAAACCACGGGCTCTGAATAAGAATTTTTTCCATTTTGAAAACAAATATTATCCAAACATTTTATTCAAGTTCCACTAACATGTCCCATCTAGGATCAATGTTGAAACCATGGCTCTGATACCAATTTGTAGCATCCCCGACCACCAACCTCTGCCAGGTAATGCTACCCAAACCACTTTATCTTTTCTTCTAGCTTTGATAACAATTTATACCATCCAAACCATCAACCTTTGTTGGGTAACGCTACCCAAACCAATTTATCTTTTATTCTAGCTCTGGTACCAATTTGTAGCATCCTCGACCTTAAACCAACAGACCAGACCATGCCACCAAATAAATTTCATGCTCGGATACCATAGATATTTATAAACATATCTATCTAATTCAATATAAAAAACTATAGCATTTTTTTCATCCCACTATTCATCCGAAAATAACATTAAAACATACAAGCATTATACACAGACAATTATAACAGCTTTATAACTTGATTTCAAGATACATATCATACATAGAATGGATATTTGGTACTTATATTTTAACATATGACCACCAACTGCGTGCAAACCTTCCATGAAAATCCCAGCCTTAGACCATGCTTCTCATCACGCTCAACAGTGGGTCACCTCTGAGCTGGGACTAAACTCCACCAGGAAAGGGATTCCTAGGCTTTCCAAGGGCAATAGGAAAGTTTCACAGGTCAACAGGAAGAATTTTCTCCCAGGAGCCAGCTCACACTAATAGCCTACAACCTTTCATTCCCCGCATGCATGTCCCACCCCAGGAAGTGTGCCCCTTCTCTGCTCAACAGTCCTTTGGCTGCCCCACTTCCCTTACAAGGCTTAAACAACAGGCTAGACAATAATTCTTAGAGAAATATAGTTGTCGTTGGGCTCCCTCTAGGAAAAAAACTTCCCCAACAACCTCTCTCACCTGGAGAGAGTTGCTTACAGTCCTGGAAACCTGCTTCTTCAATCCACATGCCTGACAAACCGCCTCTTCAAATCACAGGCCTGGCAACCTGCTTCGTCAATCCATATCCTAAGTCAATTCAAGTAAGGGTGATGGAAACAACAAATCTCAGTATAGATTATATGATGGCAGCAAGCTACACTCAGTCAAGGAACTACGTTGGTAGAAAAAAGAAACCTTTAAGGCATGGTATAGGCTAATGAAAATTATAGGTGCACTGTACTTCACAGGAAAGGTACGAGATAGTTCAAAGTTCCTGCAGGTTACATAGGTGCATGATAGATGTAGACGTCAATGATGAAGGCAATGGATTAGTGCGCAAATCAATAGTTATGGAAGAATTGCAAGAATCATGAGGGTTGCAAGAATGGTGAGAGAATGCGATACTGGTGAAGGAACACAATAATGGTGAGGGAACGTGAGACTGTCGAAGGAAAGAGAGAATGGGGAGTGAACGCCCAATGAGATGACTTTCCTAGCTATAAAATGCATGTGCCTAGGTTGACACATATCTTCCTAAAGATTAGCCCCTATTCCTAGACACTTAGCCCCTTCCCTTACCCTACTTAGTGGAGCTTATTCCCCCATAATTCTTTCTTCGTGGTCATTATACACACAACAATGTAATTTTATTAATGATATGAGTAATTACATATACAAAAATAGACTCATTGCCCTTAATAATATAGGCTCTACGACCTAATAAACATATAATTCTTTGATCTTATAAAAACTTGGATCACCAGCCTATAAAAATAATTACAATTTAGTAGGGGCTCGACCTTTGGGTGTTACATACAAGTAATTATGTGGATGATCTGCCTGAAGAGATTCAGGAATTGTTGGATAATTTTGCTGACATCATGGTGGATGAGTTACCTCATTCTTTACCACCCATTAGGAGTTTTAATCCTCACATTGACCTTATTCCAGGAGCAAGTTTTCCAAACAAAGAAGCATATAGGTCGACACCTGAAGAGAATGAAGAGGTCAAGAATCAAGTCTAAGAGTTGTTGGATAAGGGTTTGGTCAGCGAAAGTTTGAGTCCATGTGTAGTACCAACTATGTTGAGTCCAAAGAAATATGGAGGCTGCATAATGTGCACAAATTCTAGAGCCATCAATAAGATTATCATAAGGTATAGATTTCCTTTACCCATAATGGATGATTTGATGGATTGATTGAGTGGAGAAAATGTTTTTTCCAAGATATACTTGAAGAGTGGCTATCATTAGATAAGAATGAGAGAGGGAGATGAATGGAATACAACATTCAAGATGAATGAAGGGTTGCATGAATGGCTTGTTATTCCATTTGGCTTGACGAATTTCCCAAGAAAATTCATGAGATTGATGAATGAATTACTCAAAAAATTCATAGGTACTTTTGTAATTGTGTATTTGGATGATATCCTAGTCTTCAGTAAAACTGAAGAAGAACACTTAAGGAACTCGACATTAGTGATGAGGAGGTTGCAGCAAGAGAAGCTGTTGATAAATCTGAAGAAATTTTATTTCATGAAGATAGAACTCATATAATTGGATTTTGTGATACCTTCAAATGAATTGAAGATGGATCCAGAGAAGGTGAGGGAAATCAAAGAATGGCCTTCTCCAAGAAGCATATTTGAGGTGAAAAGCTTCCATGGATTAGCAATTTTTTATACAAAATTCATCAGGAATTTCAGTGGCATTTGTGCACCCATGATGGACACTATAAAGAAAAAACATAAATCTTTTAATTGGAAAGAGAAAGATGAAAAAAGTTTCAAAGTATTAAAGGAGAAGATAATAGAACAACTTATTCTTCTTCCATATTTCAAGAATATATTTCAAGTGAAGTGTGATGCAAGTGGAGTACCTATTGGTGTCGTCTTGAGCCAAGACAATAAGCCTGTTGCTTATTTTAGTGAGAAGCTGAATGACACTAAGAGAAAATATTCGACATATGATAATGTGTTTTATGTTGTAATACAAGCTCCGAAAAATTAGAGGCACTACCTTATTCCAAAGGAGTTTGTCTTGTATAGTGACAATCAGGCTTTAGAATTAATAACCAAACAAGATAAATTGAACCAAAGACATGATAAATGGGTAGAATTCATGCAAATTTTTACTTTTATTACTAAGCACATTATTGGTTGTGCTAACAAAGTTGTTGATGCTTTGAGTAGGAGATGTCTGATTATGCAGGAATTTCAAGTGGATACCTTAGGGTTTGAACACCTTAAGGAAATGTATCATGAAAATACATATATTAAAGAGGGTTATAAAGCATGTGAAAACCCTTTTCTAAGGGACAATATCTAGTGAATAGAGTATCTAATTCAATATGGACTGTTGTTTAAAGGAAGCCAACTCTGTATCCCGAAATGCTCAATGAGAGACAACCTGTTGAAGGAAAAACACAATGGAGGATTGGTTGGACATTTTGGACATGCCAAGACTTATGCACATATGAGTTCTTCATACCATTGGCCAGGTATGAGATACAATGTGAAGACATTTGTGGGAATATGTAGATTCTTCCAATATTCAAAAGGGAAGCAACAAAACATTATTCAGTATCAACCATTTCTTATTCCAGATAGGTCGTGGGATGCCAGAAGCATGTATTTCTTGTTGGGATTTCCAAGAACCCAGAGGCGGAGTGATTCCATATTTGTTTTGGTTGATAGATTTTCAAATATGGCACACTACTTTCCATGCAAGAAAACTAGTGATGCTACTCACATAAAAAATTTATTTTTCAAGGAGGTTGTGAGATTGCATGGCTTTCCAAGGAGTATAGTTTCAGACAGAGATACCAAGTTTGTGGGACACTTTTGGAGAACCCTATGGAAAAGGCTGGGGACAAATTTTTCTTTTAGTTCATCATATCACCCTCAGACAGATAGACATACTGAGGTGGTAAATCATAGTTTAGGGAATTTGTTGAAAAGTTTGGTCACTAAAAATCATAGTCAGTGGGACTAAATTCTTCCCTAGGAAAATGTTTCCTATAATGATTCTCCGAACAAAAGCACTGGAAAAATTCCATTTCAAATAGTGTATGGAATGTGTCTAAGAGGAATTTCATAGCAAGGGATTTGAGACATGATGAGTTCAAACGTGCAAGAGAAGAATACTTTGCTGTAGAGATGTAAAAGCTTCATGATCAGATAAAGAGACAACTACAGGATAACAATCAGAAATATAAAATCCAAGTTGATCAGAAAATGAGAGAGGTTCATTTCGAAGTTCGGGATTTAGTTTTAGCAAACCTGAGGAAGGAAAGGTTCCCAAGAGGAACATATAACAAATTGAAGATGAAGAAAATAGGACCATGTAAGATCCTCATAAATTTTGATGCAAATGCTTATGGGATTGTGTTGCCAGAGGATATGGGTATATCGCCCATATTTAATGTTGCAGACCTGTACCCTTATAGGATGGATGATCTAGGATGATCAAATGATCAAAAGGAGATTCATTCGGAGACAAAGATACCAACAAAAAAAATCCACAGATGGAAAAAATCATAGATTAGAATATTGGTAAGAAGGCCAGGAGGAAGACCTATTTTGAGTACCTGGTGAAGTGGAAGGGTCACCCAACAGAGGATGATAGTTGGGTAAATGAATCTGACATTTAGAGGTATGGAAAAATAGTGCATGAGCTCATGGATAGGAGTCCATGAATTTTTTTTCAGAGGAGTATGATGCAGGAGAATCACCATCATCAATTAAAGAGGCCAGGTGGAGGACAACTCATCACCCAACACATATATTTCAAACTATTTTTGAATTCCAAGGAGGGCACATCATTATGTTTTGAAAGGGATTGTAATTTAAAGACTTTTAATATTTTGAGTCAAGATCCATCACATAAGGCCGATGAAGTTGTAATCGTTTTAATTATTAGATAAGGTTGTACAAATACTCAGTATCGACTCATATCTTAATGTAATTTCCATTCAATGTAATAGTCCTTAGTAGATGAATGCATTACCTATGATAGGATAACACTAAGGTAGTCTAGAGGGAAGGATTGAGAAGCCTCTCCATGTATAAATATATCTATTGTATGCTCAAATGAGGCTGTTGAATACTATTGTTATTGTTGCGTATTATTATCTGGGAGAGTTGTTGAAGATTATTAAGAGTTGCATAGGGCCATATGAGTCCATGTACATATTTTACTGAATGAATGCAAGTAGAGAGGTTTGATTCCAAATGTATGGCATTATGTTCATATGAATTAATTAAGTACATGTGATGTTTCTTTATGCTCTCTGTATTTTATCTATTTATGTATCTTTTATGCATGGATATGTTTTTCATGGTTAAGTGTGGAAACCTTTTATGTTTCTGTAACTTTCATTTGGTTCTTTTTTGAGATTCCTGGTGCAAGGAGTGCATAGTTCCCGCAAGGATTGTGTAGGTTGAGTCGAGATAGAATCAGAAGCTCAGAAGAGATAACATGAATTTACATTTGAAGTGCAAGGAGTGCACAACTGTTTAGTTGAAGTGCAAGGACTGCACAATTGTTCAGTTGAAGTGCAAAGAGTGCAAAGTTTCTCAGTGGAGAGAAAAAGTTGGAGAAGACTCGTGCAAGGAGTGCGTTGGGAAAACACCTTGTTTAAGTGTTGAAGAAGTTTCAGAGGATACAAGCGCAAGGAGTGCGTAAAGGATATTTTTTTCAAAAATATCTAAGTCCAAAAATTTCTCAGAAGTTAAAGGATACAAGGAGTGCACCAGAGTTATGAAATACCTCAAGGAACAAAGCTCATGAAGGATAGCGATCATAATCCTCAAGGAGGATAATATTTGTTTATTTCAAGAGTCGAATGGTTGAAATCTATTCAAGAGGATCTAGGATATTTTGTCACCCTTACATCTGGAGAAGAAACACGGGCTATAACCCTGTAAATCATTAAGACTTCATGAGTTCGAAAAATTTTGGGTTCAAAGCTTAAAGGAGGAGCTATCAGAGAGTGAGAATCAACGTTTGAGATCCATTCAGGAGTTTGCAGGAGAGTGGACAACCATTGGATCAAGAGGAGTTGCACAAGGGTTAATCGGTGAAGTCCTTCATACTCCGCGCATTCGAGAGATTTGGCGTGTGGAGAATTTGGGACCCCAAAATCCTGAAGGTTGTAGTTAATAGTGGCCATCCAAAATCTGAGGACATGTGTCAATAGATTGTGTGCTCCGGTGGACTAGAAATCCTGAAGAAGTTAGGAGTGGAGGTTCAAGAGTGGAGGAAACCCAAAGTCCTGAAGCCTTGGATTTCATCTAGGTCGTCTATTAGTAGGGACACGTGTCGTCATATTAGAATATATGGAGGAGAGACAATCCAAGAGAATAGAAGGAAGAGGATTTTGATCTCTCTGGAGTCGCGAACTCTGGAGTTGATCTGGACCATTGGTTAAAGGAAGGACATGTGGCAGGAGATTCAAAATTCCAGAGGTCTGACACTCCGGAGGAAACAAAGTGTAGTGTTGTGAGGGTTTGTCAAGCCCCAAAGGTTGGAGTCAATCCCAGTGATCCATTAGAGAAGGACGTGTGGCGACAGATATCGTAGTTCGAGGATGTGGCACTTCGGCCAAATTGAAACGTCATGCAGACAAGGAGAAAAATTGTTGAAGACCCAAATGCATCATAGCCGTCGATCAGGAAGGGTACATGTGGAGGACAGAGAATCCTTTCAACGTTTTGGCGTCGAAGAAATAAAGAGTTGCGTCAGGTGGATGACTGAAAGAAATGACAAAAGCTCAAAGAGAATAGATCAGAACTGTCCATCCATCTGTGCTTATGGAACATTGATTTCATACTTGGGAGTAAGTGCCTTTTCGGTGATCCGAGAAATTTGTGGAAAAGGTTGTGGAGAAATAGCCGAATCCTGGAGTGCACAAGAGGAGGAGAGTCTTCGATCCAGTGGAAGAACAGGATCCTTCATATCTGCTCCTTTTTGACGATTGACAATTTGCAAGTGTTGTGTGTATGTTGGGTGCGGTAAAAAAAATCACCAAAGCCCGAACAACATAATTTGACCCAATGATATTAGTATTTGCTGAAATCCATTGATATTGCCACCTAGTATTCGACAGTTTGCAGATTCTGTATTTAGAGATAAAAAGGGATAAAAAGGTTCTAAAGTCGCAAAACTTTCGGGGATTGAAGGTTTGGCCCATGGTTTTGTCCCTCGGTCTCCGGGGAGGTTTTTCCAGTGCTCGGGGACTCTTGAAAAAGAAAATTTGCATTCAGGAAGAAGTTTTAAGGACCTGTGTATTGAAATTTTGAGGTCAGAAGGAGCCCGTGAGCTAATTTCAGCTCGAAACTAGAGCGATCCTAGACTGAGAGGTCACGCGGACTCTATGAGAGGGTGGGGTCTGCATCAAACATGTAGGTTGATAACAACCAAGCAAGTATGAATTTAGTTTTTGTTGATGCATACATGTTGAAGGGGATTGAGGTAAGAATTCCCTCAGTTAATTTTCAATATTTAAATTGATATGTAATGGTCCAAGGCCTAGAGTATGTAAATGTTGTTGATGCTAGAATGCATTTAGATAAAATGTTGGTTTCATATTATGTTATGATTGGTTATGGGATCATAACCAGGTTAGTTTAGGAGACATAATCCTTCTATAACCATGACTATCCATAGAGCTAGTCATGTGTGAGACCATAATCTGGTTGGATATGGAAGCGTTATAGCATTATGTGAGTGCTCAATGGTATCTACTATATATTTGATGTTTGGACTGCAACCTCTTTGCCGAAACTGGAGATAACTTAAGGATTGTATTCTTTGTGTTGAGTTTGGGTTGAAAAGGAAGGTATCTAGATAGTAAGCCAAGCAGTAGAAAGTTTGTGGATGATGTGTTGAGGCATTGGCCATACCTTCCAACTCATCTTGGTGAATGCATGACATAGTTATGTGGTATTATGTAGCCAATGCATGGATGCATTGTTTAGATGTGGCCATCGGTATTGGCACATTGATTGCTATTTTATTTAGTAATAAATTGTTTCATTATGAAAATCCCATGGTACTGAAAATACGTAATAATGGATAGATGCATTATATTTGATATGAATACTAGTTGAAGGTGATTGAATTTTTGTTATTACAATTTTGAGATCACTTTTTGGAGCTGTTGAAAATATTACAAGTGGTATTACAAGAATTATTGAATGCATTTTGGTGAATGCATGAATATATTTATATAACATAGAAATTATTATGCTAACAACTGAAATTATGTCAATATTTCTAACTCATAAAGTTGAAAACACTTCAGGAACCATTAGATATTACAACAAGAAAGTTGCAGGTTAAAGTAGCTACATAATGAGAAATTATAGAAAATATTTGTTGGGGTAGATAGAGTGATATTTATAGAAAGTAGTGGCTGATACATGTTTACGTAATGATGAGATCATTTCAATTGATAGTTGGATCGATGGAAGTAAATGAATTGTAGTAACAAACAATTCCGAGATCGCTTGTTTCCATGAATATATATATATATAACTTGTACTTGAGATATTGAGAATTTGTTTGGCTGAGGAATGTTGAAATTACAGGAAGAAAGGGTCTTGAATATGGAAATGTTGCAAGTCCATAAAGAAGTATAGTGCCTTTTTCTACAAGAGCCAAATTATTATGAGCAAAAGTTCATATTTGGAAGTTTTGTTTTTTCTATATCAAATAGTTTTGGGAATTATAATTTAATAAATTACTGACAAAGTGTTTTGGATGAATGTAAATCAAGGAAATTGCAGGAAGGATGGTCTTAAATATGGAAGGGATGTAATCCCATAAGGAAGACTGATATATAAAGCTGCAGAGCCAAACATTATGATCATAAAGCTCATGATTGAAAATTTTTGTTTTCCTGTATCAAACATATTTGACATTTATGATTGAAATTATTATAACAATATCTCATGATGAATATATTTTTATAATACATATGAGATGTTGGCTATTGAAGTTGGAAGCTCATGAAAAATAACACCAGAAGGAAATCGAGATCAATGATGAGGGAATGGAATGAAGAAAGTCCACTGGACTTGTTGCAGCTAGAGTTCTTGAAGCCACGACTTTGAAACTTCCTAGCTGAGTGCACTGAAGCCTTGGAGAGAAGTGGGACAAACTGAGGGATTGTATGGAAGAGAAAGGGGTTAATTTCTTTAGGTTGTGTAGGGCTGAGAGGGAAGGAAACCTTGTTGGTTGCCACTGCTTCCAAAAATACAAATTATGAAGATCATTATACATGTTTTGGGTTAGAATACCTGTGTATACATGTTTAATTTTAGGCCAGAGTGCCTATGTATATAAGATTTGGTTGGAATGCCTGTGTGGATTAATGACAAAGAGCCTAGATTTGTAATGTTAATAACATTGGAATGGTGTTTTTCACTGAGGAAAATGCCAAAATAAGGGGAGGGGGATGTAACATCCCAGTTTTAACCCTTATGAACTATAATGTATTATGTAATTGTGACTTAGGATGGTCAGACGATAAATTCAAAAAGGGGCAAGAGTGCCTAGGAAATGCAATACTTCATATACATTAATAAAGTACACCATTGGCTATAAATTAGACAAGGACAAAAGAGATAGGGGGATATGATTCCACCAGAGAGGGGCCTTGGGGGGATAAGTCTTATTATTATTATTTTTATTTACCATAAAAAATTTTATGGATAAAATTGGTTACATGGGATTCTTGGGGAAGGCCATGTGGTTCTTGGTTCTTGTGATTATATAAACATCCCTTGGGGGATATTTTGGTGCAATTCTTCTCCCTGGTTCTTCTCCTTCTTCCTTTTCGTTCACCCAGGATAAATTTATTTTCTCCTGGTCTGAGCATGGATACGAATGGATGCATGAGGATGGATCTGGGTAAAGTTTGGGGGTCGTTCTTCCCTTTTTGTCCATCAACTTCCCCTGGTTCATTTTTTTCCTTTGTTTTATTGTTCTTATTTCCTCTTCACTCACTATTGCTAGTTCATATGCTCTTTGGGTGAGAATGGAAACAAATGGCATGAAGAGGAGAGCCATCGATGAATGGATGTAATAATTATTGATCATTCTAGAAGGGAATGGATTTTTGTGTGCATGATATTTATGGCAGTTCAAATAGAACTATCCACAGTTGTGAGTCTTAAGAGTCCTAATAGAGAGATTCTTAACCAGAAACACTGGAGCCTTGGAAGGATATGGACAACCTGAGGGACAATGTTGCAGATAAGGGGGTCCATTCTATTGGGGTTGTGTAGACTGGGTAGAAGAGAGATTGTGTACTTTGGATTGATGTGAGTGTTGAAAGGGCTCTGATAGCTTGAGTGTTGAGAGGCCTGTTAGTTATGAGACTGATGGCAGTTCAGATAGAACTGTCCACAACTGAGAATCCTTGGAGTTTCCAGTAGGGAGATTTCCTTACCAGTAGCATTGGATCCCTGGAGAGAAATGGAACAATTTTAGGTACTGCATGGTAGATAAGGGTGTTTGTTTCTTTGGGTGGTGCAAGCTAAGGGGGAAAGAGAGATGGAAATTCAGATTTGTTGTGAGGTTGGGAAACTTGAGAGCTAGTTAGCCAATTGTTGCGTGTTTTTAAAATTGGCCTAGGACCTGTCCTTTTGGATTCATAGCCATGTCTCAGAGGTGACCTGATGGAGAGTAAAATAACAATAATGTTTATGGTTGGGAGGAACGTCCTTAGTGCATCCATAAGGTGAATATTTAATTGAAATATAAGTGCTCTCTTTGTTTTCGGTATATGTTTATTCCACTACGTATTTAATTATCTCTGAGATATGTACTTTTATGTTCCTATCTGTTGGTTATTTTTTGTTCATGGCACACTGTTTATTTCTTTATGTTGTAGTAGGGATCTTGATTTATGCACGTGGTTATTTCATGCTTGTTTTCAGATTAAATGTTGTTAGAATTTGAGATTCGTTCAGAAAAATGATTATTGGGATTGCATCGTGCCCCGCCTGCTGCTGGATGGATGTGTTTCATTTGTATTAAGTGGCATAGCCTGACCTATGGGTGGATGGGTACGTTGCAACTTCTTTCATAAACCACCAAGAATAATTCACCAAAATCCATCGATTTCCCCCCATATCATAGAACCATACGTGATAAATGATAGCATTGATGAAATCCTACACCAATGGATATTTCCAAAGCCAGATGTTCTTGATCCTGATCCCCTGGGGATGACATTGCTTGAAATAATACCCATGGGGCCACATAGCGACCCACCGGGGGCCACTTCACTCCCATAACCAAATAGGTTAAATCAAATAGAGGTGCATAGTCACCATGTACAACACACATAGCCAATAATATTTGTGCATGCAAAGTTTCATGCAAACTATCATTATTACATATGAACTCCTCCCGACAATATATTCCAACAACAAGAAACAAATCCTCTTGATTATTATGGAAGGAATCCCTAGACATCACTGGTAATAATGCACCATCTAGACCATTGATAGGATGATGAGTGCTCAATCAATCCAACCACCACCTATCTTCACTCACACATGCACATAAGATCATTGACCAACCTTCATGTATCTTGAAAAATCAAGGTATGGTTGATCTTGTAACATTACTACAAGGTCTGGGATCTATCTACTAATTCATACCAATATTGGATCAATCTCCTAGTAGATACACTCATCGAAAAATAAAATTAATCTACTTCTAGCACATTCCATAATATATGAGTACGACAGCTATTATGATGCTTCATTTAACAAGGAATATATTAAGGATGACAAATCAACATTGGGATCTCTCCAGCTACACCATTCTACTGCCATATTCTAAGTAGTATTTCCTTTGTCACCTCCATCGCACTCATATTTCTAACCCCTCTTTCATCTCTTCTCCCCTTGATATAAATAATTGTTCTTCCCAGAGTTCCTTGGAGAAATTTTCCATGTCCCCTTCCCATTATTTGCTTCCCCTCAACCCTAGTTCTACTCTACTTTCTTCACTACTATCATGAACACATTTTACGAAATTCCAAGAATGTGTTCTTCCCCACCTAACCATTGTCCTACCCTCCCCCCACATTGGTTCCTCCGTATATTAATGCTATATCAACAACTGTTAGCTAGAAACTCTACTATACTGACTTAACTACTATCCCCATGATAGGTGTTTCCATGGTTCATCCCCTTTGTTGATAAGAAGCACCTGGACATACAACCCATACCATGATTCATATCCTTTGCTGATACAACAGGGCTTCATCTCTTGTCATAAATCTACCTCCACCCTCCGCACCTCTGGGGCTTGTGCATATTCACACACCCATCATCGGACCCCCTTCTCTCACCTCATGCCTTATATCCATATCCATCCCCTAGTAGAATGGCTAGGGATACCAGCGCAACCTAGCTATCCTAACATCTACAGACATGAAGTGAACAATACTCTCTTCGAGTGGCACCTTAAATATTTTCAATGATCGGTGTCTGATGGTGGGCCTTAATAAAATCCATTATTCTCATCCACAAACACAATGAATGTTTCGAAGGGAGCATCTGGCCACATGCACACCAAATCCATCCTTCACAATGCGACCTGGGTCAGTTATACATTGACCTAAGTCGAATTGCAACTACAACCAACTTTGATGATTTTCTCTTACTTAGGTCCAATCGTTGACTCAATTGGTTTTGCTGAATGATGATTTTCTTTTACTTTGGCTATCCACCCTCAGTACTTGAACATCTTTCTCAAGGAAGAGCTAGATAATAGTGGTGAGGGCTTGTTGGCACCCAAAGTTTTGGGTTCAGTTTTGCGTGCATGCACAAACAAAGTTGTGCGCGATCATTCCATAGTTTTATGCTCACCTAAGGAAATGCGTGAGGAATACCATAAAGTACCAATTGGACCATTTTTGTTTAGCATCACACCAAGGGTAAAGACTATCAAGTGTGTGTTGATATGATTTTTCTTAGTTTCACTAGAATCCAAGAAGATGCTCGTTAAAATTAAGAAAGGAATCATTGAGAAATTTCCCCAAATGATTATTGACAATAACATATGAATACATGGGGTGGCCAAAAGATGAGCTAGCTAGGAAATTATGATTTCCCTTGATACAAAGAGTCTACGTGGAGTGCTGGCAGGCACTAGAAGCATGTGATGAAGTTGGATCAGACAAGCGAGTGGAGAAGAGAAGAAAGATACAATGCTCCCCAACAACGAAATGTATAAAAAGGATATCTAAGCTTAGAACAAGAGATAACTATTTAGTTGGTTGGTTATTTAATTGATTGTCTATCTAACTAGTCTGATATTTTTTATTTAGCTTAGCTACTAGTGTTGAACTCACTCTTATCATGTTGTAATCCTATGATGTTTTGACTATGTTCCTATGTATTTGATATTTCTAAGTCCTAATACAAGGTGGATGGAGCAATATGTTGTATTTACACTATTTTATATAGTAATGATATGAAGTTTTGTGGATGACATAAGAAATTATTCAACGTACTCTCTATATCTGATGTGATGGAATACTTCCAACAATAAATATATGATAGTTTTGATCTACCTTGTGTCTGTTATGAATGAGTTAAATATGTGTGTGTATATTTTTAATTATTCGTCATAAATAGGTTATCAAACCCGATTTACATGGATTCCAATTGCATTATTGTTTCGTATGTTTAATCCTTCATCCCGGTCACAAAACTTTATGGTCTTTGTGATCCTATTTGCATATTGAGTGAGACCTTCCTTGGTCTTGGACAAGGATTGATATGCTGGTGCTTTTGGGTTTTTGTTGGACCTCTGGATGATCCCTAGGTTTGAAACTCTACAACGTTAATAAGAAAAGAATGTGCACAAGCATGGACCGAAGGAAAACCCAACAAGGATGAAACCTGCAATGAAGGATATAGTTAAAAAAGAACTTCAAAAGATGTTAGATGTTGGATTCATATATCCAATTTTAGATAGGGAATGGGTCTCTCCTCTTGTTATTGTTCCAAAAATGAATGGGAAATGGAGGATATGTGTGGATCATTGAGAGTTAAACAAGGATAAAATAAATGACCATTTCCCCTTACCCTTCATTGACCAAATATTGGATTTCTTAGTTATTAAAGAATACTTTTCATTCCCTGATGGATTTAGTGGATAATACCAAATTCAAATTAGTCTTGAAGGTCAGGACAAAACAACCTTTACTTGTCCCTAGGGAAAATTTTCCTACAAAGTCTTACCATTCGGCTTATGTAATGCCCCAATAACTTTCCAAAGAGAAACACTCAACATATTTTCAGAACTCATCCATGATAAATATGAGATCTATATGGATGACTTTACCCTTTATGGGAAGTATTTTGATGAATACTTAGAAAATATGGATAAAGTTCTCCATATATGTAGAGAAATGAACATGCCCCTTAGAAATAAAAACTAAAATATGATGATGAGTGAAGGGATTGTGTTAGGACACCATCTGTCCTCCAGAGGAATTGAAGTAGACAAAAACAAAGTCAAAATCATTACATTACTTCCCACCCCTTTGAAACCAAAAGATATCAGAATTTGTTTTTGACATGAAGGATACTGCAGGAGATTTTGAAGAATTTTAGTAAGATAAATTCTTCCTTGTTTACACTGCTATCTGTCGGTCCTAAATTTTTCACCCGATTTCCAAAGGGCAAAGCTAGGCCACCTCAAATATTGGAATGTTCTTTTTAATTAATTTTTTTTTTGGTCAGCTAATGGATAGGTTTTTCAAGATTAAGAACCTGGTTGGTGTAACACACCCAATGCCTAAACAATCTTTCTAGTGGTGGGGCATCAATTTTTTTCTTTCCTTGGTTCAGTTCTGGTCCCTTACTTAAGAAATATCCTCTCATTCTGCTCCCTTGAGGTTTACATTTCTCAATGTATGCTTAAACCAGCTAGTGGGGTCTTCCTCGTGACCTCAGGTTGAAAACTGGGAGTTAAGAACCTGCATTAACAAAGGTTTCAACACTTCGGAAGTTCCCAAAATTCGGGAGTTCCAAATGGGTTTTCAAGTTCTCAAATCTCTGAACAATGGAGGGGATCAATGTTTCACATCCTTCGCCGATATATATAGATAAAAGGGGGCTTTTTTACTTTGGCAATGAACATACCTTTTTCCCAATCCCCAAAGTACTGTAAACTCTCCACGTCCCCCTAGCCCGTTGGCATTCGACGTTTGACAATCAACTATCATCAATAGACTTTCTCCCTTCAACGATTCACGATTCTCATTGAATATTTATTTTTACCATACTATGCCCAAACTCCAAAACTTATGATATCTCACCATGTGGCCTTGGCCCTTCAATGATCAACGTTAGAAATTTGGTGTTGGTCGTTCCTAAATTATAACATGCCCCGAAATCCCCAAACTCCCGAAGTTACCCAAATTCCTAGAGTTTCATATACGTCGCCAACCACATTAGCTAGGCAAGCATGAACCAAGAACCGACACATGGTGAGGGTCAAGAGGTGACACATGTCCTCGATAAGGGGTGACATGTGTCATGCTCTAAAAAACATAATGTGTATGTGAATCATCCAAAAATGGGTGACACGTGGCACACAAAATGTGGGTCCACGTCACCTCGAATGACATCATCAAGCCACATCATCATAGATTGATACAGCTAGGTCCTTCAATCTAATGATCTATAATATTCCACGTAGATCCAAAGATATACAGTTCTCATTACTTCACGGCTTTGGGCTTTAGTGCTTACCAAATCCTCTTAATACAAATCCTTCAAAGATCTAAGTCTTCGGACTACGATATCTTGCGCCATGTGTTCTTTTCAACCAACGATCGAGATCCATTTCGACACCCATGACTTCGACAAGTTCATACTTCATAAAATCTTGGCCGGTTTCCTCTAGAGTACATAAACTACGGACTATGGAATTGCTTTGCACGTACCCCCTTATCCAATGGTCCTAGTTCAACAGTCAACACTTGAAGGGGAACGAGTAGGTCCCACATGTCTCTCCATGATGCATTCCTGATTGGTCAGGTAGTCAAAGGTGGGTCCCTTAGATTGACGGCTCATAGGGATCTCAAAGGATCCAAGGATTGACGGTCCACGTTACTTTGACATTTCGACATTCGAGAGTTTGGTTAGTGTGTCTTCTAGATTTTTGTCTAGACCACGTCAGATATGTCACCATGTGTACCTAGCATCTACAACCAGGATCTACTCCAGTTGGCTGAACTTTGGGAAATCTCACGCATTCCTATATCGCCGAATTCCCAGACTCCCAGATAATCATTGATATATGGACAAGTGTCCCTCCAGTGAAAAAGGTCCAAATTAACTACGTGACTCTGAAATTTGACACTACTACATATGGGCAGATTATTCCACAAAATGTTTCCATGTTTCCATTATTTTCATGTTTTTTTTAAATAGGGCAGGATTTTCGTTGATATTTCCATGAAATTTTGTCGATATACCCATGAATAGGTTTTTTAACTTGGTCAGGATTTTCGTCGCTATTGCCATGAAAGTTCATCTCTATTGCCACGAAATTTCGTCACTATTGCCACAAAAAAATTGCCTATATCATTGGTCGGTGTTAACGACTAGTTGACTAGTTGATATATATATACCCGACTTTAAGAAACTTTGCAACACAATTGATATAGTTGTGACACTGCTCGTGGATTTTGTTTGAGTTGTTTATTTTTTCTGTCACCCACCGGTTGAAAAAATCCAATTCTTGATCAACATAGCTCGTATTTTGAACTTGCAAGGTTAGTATGCTTTTTTTATTGATGTACTCATTTAACTTGTAAATTTTTGTTCAAATTTCCAAATTTCATGTAGCTTGTTTTTTCCTTGATAATATATTATATGTGTAGTACCATATTTCATGTCTTTGGTTTTCGATCTAGTTAGTATATTCTATGGAAAAGGGTATGTTGATTCCATAATATTCTAGGTTTTTGGAATCCACATACCCTTTTCCCTTCAATTGTAACTAGAATTTCTCTCTCTTTTCATTGATAAAGATATGGAAGTACTCTTGAAACTCAATCGTGATCGGTGAAATGATAGTAATTGATTGTCATTTTATTCTCTCTTTTATTTTTAAGAACTAACAAAAAAACACCAACAAATATTGATTGAAGTTTTGATACCACTTGTTACATCCCTAGTACGCAAATGGGATCACACTTGCATAAATTGAAAATAATATAACAGTGACAATAATGGTTGGGATACTTGCACACCTAATGGTTGGCTAGCACTTACTAATTCAATTAAATGAAGGAAGAAATCTCCATGAATAAAATATTGAAGTTGATTGTTATATTGATAAATGATAAGTTATGGTATATATAATATAAGGAGGAAACTCATGTTTATAACAATAACATACATAAACACTAACCCTAAACTTATGTTAGGTATATGTGTCATTATTATATAAAGGAAACATTTGTACACATATGACCTTATTATAAAGATGTTATCTATGTGATGATTAGGTACATAACAATCACTTTTAACTAACCACCTTCAACCATCTTAGCTTATGGTTATGCACCTTTAAATTTCTTGGCTTATGACTAAGAACCTTTAACAAATGAACTTATCATTATATACCATACTCTTCCAATATAAATAAAGTATATTTGTTTCAACTTTCTCAATAAAATCCACATACCCTCCTCTTATATGTGATGTTGTTTCTCTCAATTTTTTATAATCACACACAATTATAGATGTAGTGATTAACACTAGTTTGTAGTTGATGTAACTTGTTTATACACTATTAATAAGGAGTATCTAAAATATAAAAAATTCATGACGAAATCTACGATAACATGATGAAATCTACTAGTCAGACAATGAAAAACAAGAACATGCCAAAGTGTCTTAGAAAATAAAACTGTGAGCACTGTAAGTAACATAAAATTGCGACTATTGTATGTAGATGCAAATCAATACGTCATAATTTAAACCAACCCAACCCAATTGTGGGTGACAAGTGGTCAACATTCTTTTTTTAGTGGTGAATTTCAAAGATTGGCATTTTGTCTACAAAACAACTTAGAGGCTAGTGTACTATGGTTTTGAGTGATTCAAGTTTGAGAAATTTTGACCACTTTTGTTAAATGGTGTGTAATTATTTTCCATGGTGATTCAATACACACTAC
>JASDQU010013078.1:97956-109133 GCA_032191745.1 Picea mariana | reverse complement strand
TTCCAATGATTAGGTCATATGCCCCAAGAGCAGTGACATATACCTTCAACCTGGTAGTGCACACTCCTAGGTTTACTATACAATTATCGACACTAGGTCCTATAGCTTGTTTTTCCCCCGAAGCCATCTCGACTTGTTTAAAGTCATCGTGCTCGTAGGCTGCCAGCCCACTCTTTTCTAATGCAGATGGTGAAATGAAACTATCTTTCGCACCAGAATCAAACAAAATCTTAACATTAATATGATTTGGTGAATATTTAATTGAAATATAAGTGCTCTCTTTGTTTTTGGTATATGTTTATTCCACTACGTATTTAATTATCTCTGAGATATGTACTTTTATATGCCTATCCGTTGGTTATTTGTTGTTCATGGAACATTGTTTATTTCTTTATGTTGTAGTAGGGATCTTGATTTATGCACGTGGTTATTTCATGCTTGTTTTCAGATTAAATGTTGTTAGAATTTGAGATTCGTTCAGAGAAATGAGTATTGGGATTGCATCGTGCCCCGCCTGCTGATGGATGGATGTGTTTCATTTGTATTAAGTGGTGTAGCCTGACCTATGGGTGGATGGGTACGTTGCAAATTATTTCATAAACCACCAAGAATAATTCACTGAAATCCATCGATTTCCCCCCATATCATAGAACCATACATGATAAATGATAACATTGATGAAATCCTACACCAATGGATATTTCCAAAGCTAGATGTTCTTGATCCTGATCCCCTGGGGATGACATTGCTTGAAATAATACCCATGGGGCCACATAGCGACCCACCGCGGGCCACTTCACTCCCATAACCAAATAGGTTAAATCAAATAGAGGTGCATAGTCACCATGTACAACACCCATAGCCAATAATATTTGTGCATGCAAGGTTTCATGCAAACTATCATTATTACATACGAACTCCTCCCGACAATATATTCCAACAACAAGAAACATATCCTCTTGATCAATCCCTAGACATGACTGGTAATAATGCACCATCTAGACCATTGATAGGATGATGAGTGCCCGATCAATCCAACCACCACCTAGCTTCACTCACACATGCACATAAGATCACTGACCAACCTTCACATATCTCGAAAAATCAAGGTATGGTCGATCTTGTAACATTACTACAAGGTCTGGGATCAATCTACTAATTCATACCAATATTGGATCAATCTCCCGGTAGATACACTCATCGAAAGAGAAAATTAATCTACTTCTAGCACATTCCATAATATATGAGTACGACAGCTGTTATGATGCTTCATTTAACAAGGAATATATTAAGGATGACAAATCAACATTAGGATCTCTCCATCTACACCATTCTACTGCCATATTCTAAGTAGTATTTCCTTTGTCACCTCCATTGCACTCATCTTTCTAACCCATCTTCCATCTCCTCTCCCCTTGATATAAATAATTGTTCTTCCCAGAGTTCCTTGGAGAAATTTTCCATGTCCCCTTCCCATTATTTGCTTCCCCTCGACCCTAGTTCTACTCTACTTTCTTCACTACTATCATGAACACATTTTACGAAATTCCAAGAATGTGTTCTTCCCCACCTAACCATTGTCCTCCCCTCCCCCCACGTTGGTTCCTCCATATATTAATGCTATACCAACAACTGTTAGGTAGAAACTATACTATATTGACTTAAATACTATCCCCATGATAGGTGTTTTCATGCTTCATCTCCTTTGCTGATAAGAAGCACCTGGACATACAACCCATACCATGATTCATCTCCTTTGCTAATACAACAGGGCTTCATCTCTTGTCATAAATCTACCTCCACCCTTCGCACCTCTGGGGCTTGTGCATATTCACACACCCATCATCAGACCCCCTTCTCTCACCTCATGCCTTATATCCATATCCATCCTCTAGTAGAATGGCCAGGGATACCAGCACAACCTAGCTATCCTAACATCTACAGACATGAAGTGAACAATACTCTCTTCGAGTGGCACCTTAAATATTTTCAATGATCGGTGTCTGATGGTGGGCCTTAATAAAATCCATTATTCTCATCCACAAACACAATGAATGTTTCGAAGGGAGCATCTGGCCACATGCACACCAAATCCATCCTTCACAATGTGACCTGGGTCAGTTATACATGGACCTAAGTCAAATTGCAACTACAACCAAATTTGATGGTTTTCTCTTACTTAGGTCCAATCGTTGACTCAGTTGGCTTTGTTGAATGATGATTTGCTTTTACTTTTTCTATCCACCCTCAGTACTTGAACATCTTGCTCAAGGAAGAGCTAGATAATAGTGGTGAGGGCTTGTTGGCACCCAAAGTTTTGGGTTTAGTTTTGCGTGCATGCACAAACAAAGTTGTGCACGATCATTCCATAGTTTTATGCTCACCTAAGGAAATGCGTGAGGAATACCATAAAGTACCAATTGGACCATTTTTGTTTAGTATCACACCAAGGGTAAAGACTATCAAGTGTGTGTTGGTATGATTTTTCTTAGTTTCACTAGAATCCAAGAAGATGCTCGTTAAAATGAAGAAAGGAATCATTGAGAAATTTCCCCAAATGATTATTGACAATAACATATGAATACATGGGGTGGCCAAAAGATGAGCTAGCTAGGAAATTATGATTTCCCTTGATACAAAGAGTCTATGTGGAGTGCTGGCAGGCACTAGAAGCATGTGATGAAGTTGGATCAGACAAGTGAGTGGAGAAGAGAAGAAAGATACAATACTCCCCAACAACTAAATGTATAAAAAAGATATCTAAGCTTAGAACGAGAGATAACTATTTAGTTGGTTGGTTATTTGATTGATTGTCTATCTAACTAGTCTGATATTTTTTATTTAGCTTAGCTACTAGTGTTGAACTCACTCTTATCATGTTGTAATCCTATGATGTTTTGACTATGTCCCTATGTCTTTGATATTTCTAAGTCCTAATACAAGGTGGATGGAGCATTATGTTGTATTTACACTATTTTATATAGTAATGATATGAAGTTTTTTGGATGACATAAGAAATTATTCAACGTACTCTGTATATCTGATGTGATGGAATACTTCCAACAATAAAGATATGATAGTTTTGATCTACCTTGTGTCTATTATGAATGAGTTAAATATGTGTGTGTATATTTTTAATTATTCGTCATAAATAGGTTATCAAACCCGATTTACATGGATTCCAATTGCATTATTGTTTCGTATGTTTAATCCTTCATCCTGGTCACAAGACTTTATGGTCTTTGTGATCCTATTTGCATATTGAGTAAGACCTTCCTTGGTCTTGGACAAGGATTGATATGCTGGTGCTTTTGGGTTTTTTTTGGACACCTCTGGATGATCCCTAGGTTTGAAACTCTACAACGTTAATAAGAACGGAATGTGCACAAGCGTGGACCGAAGGAAAACCCAACAAGGATGAAACCTGCAATGAAGGATATAGTTAAAAAATAACTTCAAAAGATGTTACATGTTGGATTCATATATCTAATTTTAGATAGGGAATGGGTCTCTCCTCTTGTTATTGTTCCAAAAATGAATGGGAAATGGAGGATATGTGTGGATCATTGAGAGTTAAACAAGGCTAAAAGAAATGACCATTTCCCCTTACTCTTCATTGACCAAATCTTGGATTTCTTAGATATTAAAGAATACTTTTCATTCCCAGATGGATTTAGTGGATAATACCAAATTCAAATTAGTCTTGAAGTTCAGGACAAAAGAACCTTTACTTGTCCCTACGGAAAATTTTCCTACAAAGTCTTACCATTCGGCCTATGTAATGCCCCAATCACTTTCCAAAGAGAAACACTCAACATATTTTCAGAACTCATCCATGATAAATTTGAGATCTATATGGATGAATTTACCCTTTATGGGAAGTATTTTGATGAATACTTAGAAAATATGGATAAATTTCTCCATATATGTAGAGAAATGAACATGTCCCTTAGAAATGAAAACTAAAATATGATGATGAGTGAAGGGATTGTGTTAGGACACCATCTGTCCTCCAGAGGAATTGAAGTAGACAAAAACAAAGTCAAAATCATTACATTACTTCCCACCCCTCTGAAACCAAAATATATTAGAATTTGTTTTCGACATGAAGGATACTGCAGGAGATTTTGAAGGATTTCAGTAAGATAAATTCTTCCCTGTTTACACTGTTATCTGTCGGTCCTAAAGTTTTCACCTGATTTCCAAAGGGCAGATCTAGGCCACCTCAATTATTGGAATGTTTTTTTTTATTAATTAATGTTTTTGGTAAGCTAATGGATAGGTTTTTCAATATTAAGATTCTGGTTGGCGTAACACACCCAACGCCTAAACAGTCTTTCTAGTGGTGGGGCATCAATTTTTTTCTTTCCTTGGTTCAGTTCTGGTCCCTTACTTAAGAAATATCCTCTCATTCTGCTCCCTTGAGGTTTACATTTCTCAATTTATGCTTAAACTAGTTAGTGGGGTCTTCCTCGTGACCTCAAGCTGAAAACTGGGAGTTAAGAGCCTGCATTAACAAAGGTTTCAACACTTCAGAAGTTCCCAAAATTCGGGAGTTCCAAATGGGTTTTCAAGTTCTCAAATCTTCGAACAATGGAGGGGATCAATGTTTCACATCCTTCGCCGATATATATAGATAAAAGGGGGCTTTGTTACTTTGGTGATGAACATACCTTTTTCCCAATCCCCAAAGTACTGTAAACTCTCCACGTCCCCCTAGCCCTTTGGCATTCGACATTCGACAATCAACTATCATCAATAGACTTTCTCCCTTCAACGAATGACGATTCTCATTGAATATTTATTTTTACCATACTATGCCCAAACTCCAAAACTTATGATATCTCACCATGTGGCCTTGGCCCTTCAATGATCRACGTTAGAAATTTGGTGTKGGTCKTTCCTAAATTATAACATGCCCCGAAATMCCCRAACTCCCGAAGTTACCCAAATTCCTAGAGTTTCATATACGTCGCCAACCACATTAGCTAGGCAAGCATGAACCAAGAACCGACACATGGTGAGGGTCAATAGGTGACACATGTCCTCGATAGGGGGTGACATGTATCATGCTCTAACAAACATAATGTGTATGTGAATCATCCAAAAATGGGTGACACGTGGCACACAAAATGTAGGCCACGTCACCTCGAATGACATCATCAAGCCACATCATCATAGATTGATACAGCTAGGTCCTTCAATCTAATGATCTGTAATATTCCATGTAGATCCAAAGATATACAGTTCTCATTACTTCACGGATTTGGGCTTTGCTGCTTACCAAATCCTCTTAATGCAAATCCTTCAAAGAGCTAAGTCTTCGGACTACGAGATCTTGCACCATGTGTTCTTTTCAACCAATGATCGAGATCCATTTTTACACCCATGACATCGACAAGTTCATACTTCATAAAATCTTGGCCGGTTTCCTCTGGAGTACATAAACTACGGACTATGGAATCACTTTGCACGTACCCCCTTATCAAATGGTCCTAGTTCAACGGTCAACACTTGAAGGGGAACGAGTAGGTCCCACATGTCTCTCCATGATGCATTCCTGATTGGTCAGGTAGTCAAAGGTGGGTCCCTTAGATCGACGGCTCATAGGGATCTCAAAGGATCCAAGGATTGACGGTCCACGTTACTTTGACATTTCGACATTCAAGAGTTTGGTTAGTGTGTCTTCTAGATTTCCGTCTAGACCACGTCAGATATGTCACCATGTGTACCTAGTGTCTACAACCAGGATCTACTCCAGTTGGCTGAACTTTGGGAAAACTCATGCATTCCTATATCGCCGAATTCCCAGACTCCCAGATAATCATTGATATATGGACAAGTGTCCCTCCAGTGAAAAAGGTCCAAATTAACTACGTGACTCCGACATTTGACACTACTACATATGGGCAGATTATTCCACAAAATGTTTCCATGTTTCCATTATTTTCATGGTTTTTTTTAAATAGGGCAGAAGTTTCGTCGATATTTCCATGAAATTTTGTCGATATACCCATGAATAGGTTTTTTAACTTGGTCAGGATTTTTGTCGCTATTGCCACGAAAGTTCATCTCTATTTCCACGAAATTTCGTCGCTATTGCCACAAAAAAATTGCCTATCTCATTGGTCGGTGTTAACGACTAGTTGACTAGTTGATATATATATACCCAACTTTAAGAAACTTTGCAACACAATTGATATAGTTGCGACACTGCTCGTGGATTTTGTTTGAGCTGTTTATTTTTTCTGTCACCCATCGGTTGAACAAATCCAATTCTTGATCTACATAGCTCGTATTTTGAACTTGCAAGGTTAGTATGATTTTTTTATTGATGTACTCATTTAACTTGTAAATTTTTGTTCAAATTTCCAAATTTCATGTAGCTTGTTTTTTCCTTGATAATATATTATATGTGTAGTACCATATTTCATGTCTTTGGTTTTCAGATCTAGTTAGTATATTCTATGAAAAAGGGTATGTTGATTCCATAATATTCTAGGTTTATGGAATCCACATACCCTTTTCCCTTCAATTGTAACTAGAATGTCTCTCTATTTTCATTGATAAAGATATGGAAGTGCTCTTGAAACTCAACCGTGATCGGTGAAATGATAGTAATTGATTGTCATTTTATTCTCTCTTTTATTTTTAAGAACTAACAAAAAAACACCAACAAATCTTGATTGAAGCTTTGATACCACTTGTTATATCCCTAGTACGCAAATGGGATCACACTTGCATAAATTGAAAATAATATAACAGTGACAATAATGGTTGGGATACTTGCACACCTAATGGTTGGCTAGCACTTACTAATTCAATTAAATGAAGGAAGAAATCTCCATGAATAAAATATTGAAGTTGATTGTTATATTGATAAATGATAAGTTATGGTATATATAATATAAGGAGGAAACTCATGTTTATAACAATAAGATACATAAACACTAACCCTAAACTTATGTTAGGTATATGTGTCATTATTATATAAAGGGAACATTTGTACACATATGACCTTATTATAAAGATGTTATCTATGTCGTGATTAGGTACATAACAATCACTTTTAACTAACCACCTTCAACCATCTTAGCTTATGGTTATGCACCTTTAAATTTCTTGGCTTATGACTAAGGACCTTTAACAAATGAACTTATCATTATATACCATACTCTTCCAATATAAATAAAGTATATTTGTTTCAACTTTCTCAATAAAATCCACATACCCTTCTCTTATATGTGATGTTGTTTCTCTCAATTTTTTATAATCACACACAATTATAGATGTAGTGATTAAATTTAGTTTGTAGTTGATGTAACTTGTTTATACACTATTAATAAGGAGTATCTAAAATATAAAAAATTCATGACAAAATCTACGATAACATGATGAAATCTACTAGTCAGACAATGAAAAACAAGAACATGCCAAAGTGTCTTAGAAAATAAAACTATGAGCACTGTAAGTAACATAAAATTGTGACTATTGTATGTATATGCAAATCAACACGTCATAATTTAAACCAATCCAACCCAATTGTGGATGACAAGTGGTCAACATTCTTTTTTTAGTGGTGAATTTCAAAGATTGGCATTTTGTCTACAAAACAACTTAGAGGCTAGTGTACTATGGTTTTGAGTGATTCAAGTTTGAGAAATTTTGACCACTTTTGTTAAATGGTGTGTAATTATTTTCCATGGTGATTCAATACACACTACTGATCTATWGTACAAATTGAAGCATATYRATCTTAATAGTTAATCRWTAATACAAAAGAAAWCAGGTCAAAATGTCTTAGAAGAAATAATTGTGAGGATTGTAGGTCATTGTAAATAAACATATCATAATCGAAAGGAGTAGCTAAAATATAAAATTTTGACAAATTACTATTTGGTATGGTGTAGGTAAGACAATTACTTGTCAGGACAAGGATTTGTCACTATGAACGAAAATGACAGGAAGATTGCTCGGTTAAGAGCGGCATTAGAGGTGAGGGGCGATGTAAAATGTTATTTCCCTTGCTATGATTGCAGAGGCTTGCAAAGAAAAATACTTTTAATAACAACAGCTACAAGACATTGTAGGGAGAAGGGGAACACCAAAGGGGGTTATGAATATCGTCCCTTGGTAAGAGGATTCAATATTTAATGTATTTTCTGTAATAATCAACATGTCATGAATTTTAGTAATATTTCTTATCTTGATTTTTATATTCTATATATACACTAACTTTTCCACATTGTTTTTAAATATATAGACAATGCCCCAAAAATGTCGACCTCCAGAGAGTTATTTTCCAAGTACTAGCAGAAATACTCCTTTATAGGGTGATGAACTTTGAGATCAGAATATTGAAGTTGTTGATCAATTTATTAATGATGATATGGATGGAGATAACGTTAGTGATTCAAATTAGGAAGATGAGGTACATATATTGATCCAAGACACATTTTCTCCAATGGATTAGGACAACCAGGATGATAGTCATGATGTTGATCCTCTACTCGAGAAGTCACGTCAAGCTCTTTATGAAGGCTCAACACCAAATCTTTTATATGCTATATTGTTGTTGGTGAACCTGAAGGTTTTGAATGGTTTATCAAACACATGCCTCAAATAGATACTAATGTATTTAATTTGTTAATTATTTATGCATGCATGTTCACAAATACTTAAAAGGTTCAATTTTTTCCTATATTGCTATTGTTTTCTAATTTGTAAATTAGTATATTGGATGCGATATCGATGATTAATATTCTTTACATTGACTTATTGTTTAGAATTTTGTAGATTTTTAGGTGAAGTTCTATTACCGACGTTAAATATTTTTCCACGCACATATCGAGAAATATTCGTGATTATGAAAGAAATTGGAATGGACTATCAGGCTATTGATGCATGTCCTAATGATCATATCATATATTATGGACAATATGCATTAGAAAATGAATTCCCACAATGTCAAATAAGTAGATATCGAACCAACAAAGCGTCAAATAAGGTGCCTCGTAAAGTTCTTCGTGATATTATGATAATTCCACATTTCCAACGGTTGTTCAGGTGCCAAAGTATAGCACAGTTTATGGATTTCCATGCAAATAACATAAGTCAAGATGATGTTGTTCGAATTCCTGTAGATGGTTCTGCATTGAAGTACATTGAAGAAAAGTGGTTAATTTTTAAATAAGAACCTCGTAATGTTAGACTTTTGTTGGAAGCTGATGGTGTCAATCCATTTGGAGAGCTGCGTTATACGTACTCAGTGTGGCCTGTTTTTGTTATAAACAATAACCTTGCTCCTTGGATGTCAATCAAGAGAGAGCATACAATGTTGGCAATGATTGTTCCAAGTATTTAATTATCTTTTATTTTCTTTAAAGTATGACAAAATATTTCATTTCTTTGTTTTATGCATGGTAATTATTTCTTTTATATATAACTACATCTAGGTAAGTATAATTAATCATGCAGTATGTTGAACCAATTAGGTAGGTACCAGGTTAAAGATATGAACGTATATATTGAGGCTCTTATCGATGAGTTGTTGAGGTTATGGGTTGGCATCACTATGTACGACATCTCTAGACCAATAGGGAAAAAATGATTTCAATTCCATGGAATACTATCATGGACAATTCATGATGCTCCCGGGTTAACACATTTTTGTGGTATATTGTTACTTTATTTTGTGATTTAATATTATATATATTTATTGAAAATATCATGCATTATTTTAAATTGTAACTCTAATTTGATGCTACATTAATTCATATATCTTGTAGGTCTTCAAACAAAGGGTAAATTTGCATGCCCAGTTTGTGGTCCGAGGATAAAATCTCTTCGTTCAAGGAGTTTAGGAAAGGAAGTGTTTGATGAGTATAGGCACTTTCTGCCTAGGAACCATAGTTATCGAACTATAGACAAAGAACAATTCAATGGTAAATAAACAAATGGAAAAAACCCATGAAGAATGACACCTCGCCTATGGAAGTTGGAATATATTAGAAATCATCAAGGTACACAAATTATTTATGTATGACCTATTATATAAATCTTTGGTTAATTTCATTTTGTCCGATTAATTAGTGTTAATTTCAATTTGTTGATGTTTCATGAATGTCGTTAAGGCACAAATGGGATTCCATGAGGAATGAAAAGTTACCTGATGCAATTCATTAGATTTCCATACTACGAGCACCTACAAATAGTTCATCTGTTTGATACAATGCATATCGAGAAGAACATAACAAAATTGTTATGGAGAATATTAGATGGAAGGACTGACAAAGAGAGAATTGGAAAGATTTGTTGTGACATCCAAGAAGCTAATCACACATTGCAAAGTGTTATTATTAATTCTAATGGCGATGGTCGTGAACAAAATACTAGTCTTCCTTGGTGATAGACGGAGCAACAAAGCAATATTGTAAAATAGGTCATTCGAAAAATTAGGTTTTCGACGGGGTTTTCGTCGAACATACAAAATATGTTAATGAAAAAAGGTGATTTTGGTGGGGTTAAAAACATGACTAGCATACATTCATTAAGGTAATTAGTAGGTTATAATATATTTCCTTATTTGTACTCAATTTTTGGAAACAAATAATAATTATTTGTTTTTTGTTACAGTATGTTCTACCTTTATCTCTCCCAGATGACTTTGACAACAACATAAAAGAAATTATTTATGTACTTGGCAAATACATGAGGTAAGTATTGTTTTATAAGGAAAATGTACTTCTTATGTGATTTGTAGCAGAACTTATTGACATATTATGTTTTATCTGCAAATTTTTGTATGCCTTGATATTATTTTATTGCATCGACATTTGTAGGTGGCTATCATCAAAAGAAATCCGTAAAGAAGATATAAGGTATTGGAAGAGAGAAATTCCCCGACTAATGTGTCAAATGCAACAATATCTACCTCCAGCATTTTTCAATCCACAAGAACACTACCTCATACACCAAGTTGAGGAGATTGAATTATGTGGACCAGTACACATAAGGTCGATGTGGACGGTAGAGAGGCAATTGAAGTCACTGAAGGCTTTTGTTAGACAAAGAGAAATTCTGGAGGGTTCTATGGTTGAGGGATATATGGTATATCAATGCATGGTGTATATTAGTCAATATCTACCTAAATTAGAAGAAAATATGAATGTGCCTCG
>JASDQU010013078.1:73267-93722 GCA_032191745.1 Picea mariana | reverse complement strand
ATTAGCATCAGATCCAGGTACTTGTTAAGTTATGTATTTATTTCATTCTGCCATGAATTTAGTATTTATTGATAAATCTAAGTTACTGAAGTTGCTGTTATAAAAGTCAATATCATGCTATGAAGTTTTGTTTCAGTTTACTTTCATAAAATGTTTAGGAACTTAATGATGTTTACAAATATATGGGCATTACATTGGGGGTTCACTCCCCATTCTTGTGTTCCTTTGCTAGTCTCGCATTCCCTCACCATTCTTGCGACCCTCATGATTCTCGCAAGTCTACCATAACCAATGGTTCACGCACTAAACCATTTCCTTCATCGTTGACCTCTGCATCTATCATGCACCTCTGGAACCTCTAGGCACTGTGAACTATCCTATACATTTCCTGTGAAGTACAATGCACCTTTACTTTTCCTGAGCCCATACCATGCTTTAACAGTTTTTTGTTGCTACCAATGAAGTTCCTTGAATGAGCATAGCATGCTGCCATCATCTGATTTATACTGATCTTTGTTGTTGCCATCACCCTTACTGGAATTGACTTAGGAGATGGAATGAAGAAATAGGTTGTCAAGCCTATGGTTTGAATAGGCAAGTTGTAAGGCCCACAGATTGAACAATTAAGCTGCCAGGCCTGTAAGAAACTCTCTCCAGGCGAGAGAGGTTTTTGGGGAAGTGATTTTCCCAGAGGGATCCCAACGACAACTATAGTGCTATGAGAATTCATGTCTAGCATGTTGTTGAAGCCCTGGAAGGGAAGAGGGGCAGCTGAAGGACTATTGAGTAGAGAAGGGGCACACTTCCTGGGGTGGGATAGGCATGCAGGGAATGAGAGACTATAGGCTATTAGTGTGAGCTAGGTCCTAGGAGAAAATTCTTCCAATTGATCTGTGCAAATTTCATGTTGCCCTTGCCAAGCCTAGGAATCCCTTTCCCGATGGAGTTTAGTCCTATTTCAAGGGTGACCCACTGCTGAGCATGATGAGCAGCATTGTCTAAGGCTGGGAGGTTCATGGAAGGTATGCACACATTTGTTGGTCATATGTTAAAAGATAAGTACCAAATCTTAGTTCTTTGTATGATGTGTATATTGAAATCAAGTTATAATGTTGTTATAATTGTCTGTGTATAATGCCTATATGTTTTAATGTTATTTCCACAAGAATAGTGGCATGAACAAAATGTTATAGCTATTTAATTTGCATTAGGTAGATATGTTTATAAATATCTATGGTATCAGAGCATGAAAGTGATTCAGTGGCATGGTCTAGCATGTTGGTTTAAGGTCGAGGATACTACAAATTGATATCATAGCTAGAAGAAAAGATAAATTATTTGTGTAGCATTACCCGAAAGAGGTTGATGGTCGGGGATTCTACATTGTAAGGATGACTCTAGAATTTCTCACCACATCAAACTGCATCTCATGTTCCTTCTTGACTTCATTCAATATGTCCTTCCCACTCATGATAAGTATGCTTGGGCTAGATTCATCCTTCACTTTCTTGTCCTCCATTGGTAGCAACATGTGTATACAACAATCCTTCTCAACGATGTAAGTATTTTTTTCACCCATCATGTATGACATTTCTGTCAAATTTCCACGATCTTCCCAAAAAAAAATGAAAAATGTCCATGCGTATTACATTGCACAGAATACCATCTTTACAATCTCCTATCTTAAATTGAACATTGCACTGTCGAATTACCATGACTTAGTTTCCCTTCTGCAACCATGATACCATGTATAGGTTCGGATGTGCAGTTTTCTCCATATCCATATTTTCCACCATTTCTGTGGACACCAAATTATCAGTGCTCCCACTATCTATGATCACCTTGCATACCATGTCCTTAGACTTGCAAGAAGTCCTGAACAAACTGTTTCTATGAACTGGCTCTTTTTCTTCTTCCTCTAGTTTTAAGAGAACTTTCCTCATCATGATAGATTTCCCATATTTTGCTATTTTTGCCTCAACATTCCTTCTTTGAGCTTAAGAAATGTGAGCTTCTCCACCTCCTTCTTTCTTTTTCATCTCAGGGCATTCCCAATACATATGCCATGTCTTTCCACAGGAATAGAATTTCACTTCTCCTCCTCTACCTCTTCCCCTTCCTCGAGAAAAAGAGGTTTTGCCACCAAATTTTCCCCCTATTGAACTTCCTCCTCTTTCTTTATGACTGTGATACTTTTCAGCTTTAGTTTTGGGTTTATGTAACTTTTGTTGGACAATTCCTTTTCCTCTTCTTGAACACTTTTCTTTGTTTCGTTGGCCTTGTTTTATGGCCAACTTCTCCTCTTCTTTTAGTGTTTACTGATAATCATCTTCCATCATTATCATGGTCATCATGTTGATTTCCTCTTGGATTTCATATCTCAGGCCATTAATATAACTGGCAACCTTTTCCTCATCTCTCTCTCAATGTCCTGCTCTAATGTTCAATCTGTAAAACTCCTCAATGTATTCTTTCATTGTCAAGCCCTTATGTCTCAAGTTCTACAATCTCCTAAATAGATTTATCTGATAGAATTTGGGTATGAACTTAGCTTTCAATTTAGCTACCATCCTATCCCATTTTTTTAACTTTTTCTTACCTTTGTGCCTTTTATCAACTTGCAATTCATCCCACCATAGCGTTGCATGTCCCTTTAGTCTGGTAACAACATGATTCACCTTATTTTCATCCTCGATCTATTCATAATCAAATTACTTTTCTAAGTCTCTTATCCAATCCAACAACTCCTCAACATCAAAGTTTTCTTCATACATCGGGACTTCCATTTTTTCTCTGGCTCCCATTTTTACAACTACTTTCAATAAGCATTCCTCTGCAGTGTCTTCTCTTGAACCTCCTTCAACTTCCATTTCTTCACTCTTAGCTTCGATGATGTCACCAACATCGGGTTCTCTTCTCTTCTTTATCTCCATGGCATCCAATCTTGCACGAGGTTGCCTCATTTCCCATTCCATGGCTAGATTTTCTACAGGTCTCTCTACACATCTATTGGGCAGCATGATTCTAAAATTTCTTTCACATAGAGCTTAAATTCAATCTCCGATACCACTTGATGCAAACCCCACCCTTTCACAGGGTCTGTGTGACCTCCCGGTCTAGGATCGTTCTAGTCGGGAGATAAAATTAGCTCACGGTCTCCCTCTGAGCCCAAAATTTCAATACACAGGTCCTTAAAACTTCTTCTTGAATGAAAATTCTCTTTTTTAGGGATCCTTGATTGCTGGAAAAACCTCCTCGGAGACCAATGGCCAAAACTGTGGGGCAAACCTTCAATCCCCAAAAGTTTTGGGACTGCAAGAATAAAAAATACGCAAACTACAGAACACTAGGTGGTGAGATCAACAGCTTTCAACAAATACCAAGATCGATGGCTCAAATTAAGTTGTTTGGGCTTCGACGATTTTTTTGACCATGCACAACATACTCATGTTGGTGTAATTATATGCATAATATATTACCAAACATAAATTATTGACTCGAATTCGTAATCAGTAGATTTGAAGCACTATATGTGCGGATAATAGGTAGGTTCCTATGTCTGATGAGTATAGCATAAAGAAGAAACATTCAATAACAAAATACTCTGTTTTGGAATATCTAAATGCTTCACACGACTTTAAACTTAGAAGAGAAAATTGATAACAAAACTTCTCAAGAAAATAGTCAATCAAAAGGTTCTTTCTTAGGTGACAAGTTTGTTCATTCCAAGCTTATGAAATGGAGAGATGGACTTAAGATCTTGTTCCTTGTAGCAATCAAAAACAATAATTAACAATCAACTTTATCTACTCTTAAACATAAATCAATCCCAACTCTAATATATTCAATCAAACCTTCTTTAGTACAGGAAGCAACCAACATGACTGAAAGACTTCATTATGGAACATGAAGGTAAGAGATAAAGTCCCATCGTTCCTGTACTGCTAAGAACACCACACTTGCAAACTCAAAATAACACTCTCTTTGCTTAGCAATTCCACACATCAAATTCTCGTCAATTAAATGTCATCCCGTAGAAGTAGAAAATTAAGCTATCTATTATGTTCAATATCTAATTACTCACACTAATTCAGAAGCAAACGATTCTATGATAAACTTTAAAATGTATTTGAAATCATTGACAACACATACAATTGTTAAATGTTCACACTCACACAATCACACAAAAATCTAGAATTATAATTACAAATAAAATACAATGAATCTTACCTTGATTGGGTCAGTGGGACCTTGTTGTACCAACAAGGAATCTTGAGAAAGACTTATAGATAATAAGATTTGATCATACACACAAAATCCATGAATTGCAACTTATCTCATTACTTCAGAAAAATAGAGTACAATCAATAGTTTTCAAAAACCAATCCTACAACATAACTATTCTTCTCTTCAAGAACCAATCTTACACCATAACAATTCCTCCCTCACCCAGACCTATGAGATATTATTTATACATAAAATCCATAGAGGAATGGATGAAACCGAATCCCCAAACTAAGAAAACAATTTTCACAATTTTAGGATAAATCCCACAAATCTATGTTTTTTTTATCAATTTGGGAAGATTCGAGTTAGGGCTCCACCCATATCGCACAAAAAAATTCTAATTTTGAAACACTGCTCGCATCTTACTCAATTTTCCATATTCTAGACAAAACTATATCTTTGAATTTCTAGATCTGATACCATATTCACAGAAATCGATGCGAAAGTTGGCAGTTTGAGTTTTTTGCTAATTTTGACATAATCATTCCCCCTGAGATGGAATTCCACACGTGTGATCTGGGTGAATTATGAATCACATGTCTGCATGTAAACATCATTCTAGACAAAACCAATGTGACCGATTTTTGTCCAGAGACATTCAAAAATTTGGAATTATGTCTAGTACCGGATTAACACAATTGGTACCGGATTAGAATAGTTAGTACCAGAATCCTGTAGGCAGGGGCTTAGTACTGGATGAAAAAAATCATGATTATGGGTACCGAATCAATGTGATGGTAGTACCAGATGGATATAGTACAGGAATAGGCACAATCTGGTACCGGGGAAGCTGGTACCAGAAGAGGCGGAGAGTTGGTATCGGATGAAGCACAGAGCTGGTACCAGATGAAGTTGGTACCGAAAGAGATGAAGAGCTAGTATCGGATGAAGCACAAAGCTGGTACTGAATGAAGCTGGTACCGGAAGAGATGGAGAGCTGGTACATAATGAATTGTTGAATGTATTTTTACCAGATGCGGTGTTGTGAAGGTACCGGAATAGGTGGAACCTTGGTACTGGAATAGGCCGAGCCTTGGTACCAGAATATACTGGGTATCGTATCACACCATAGTTGTAGTACCAGATCATGCTATATATGTAGTACTATAATAGTGAGGTACTAGATCAAGATGCTTAAGACTCAAAGTGATTAAGATCATACATAATCAAGCCTTTAATCGAATTAACTCAAGAAAACTAAACAAATAATGTTGTAATCATAAGTTACCTCTCTATGCATATGGACAACATCATCAAGTGTATTTGTGGAGGAAACAGTCAATTATATACACATAGCATAGGTAAAATAGGCTCAGATAGAGGGTAATATAGGCTAATAAAGGTGTCAAAATGGAGACTCAACATTCCGCAATGCTTAAGTCATTGCATGTCCATATGCAACAATGATTTTCGAAATTTCAAAATTGATGGTACTCCTCACTCGATCAAGCATTCCCTAAAGTTTCATCTTTCTTCATATCCTTAAGTTCTTTTTTTAAGTAACCTACTATATAATATAAACTTCCTGGCCTATTCTTCACACTTCTTACCCATGGAAAAGTAGTTATGGCGGAAAAGTGGATTCATGAATAATACTTTAGATCTGTTAGTGATTTGACGTTAAGTCTTATCCAATCTATTTTGGATCATAGTTAGGAGAAAGGTCTAGATGTGACTCTAATATGATTATAGGATAGTGGCCAAGAGTTTTCAAAATGACTTTGACTAATAGGCCGCCTCTCGCCAGATTACCTTTAAAATAAAAGTGATATAAGCATAGTTTAGATCTCATTTGAAGAGAGGAACACATAAAAGAATACATTCGAAGATGATTAACTCATTTCTTATCCAAGTTTTTAGAGATGAAGCTCTTCTTGCTTAGGTAAGGTGAATTACATATACTGAGGGTCCCACTTCTCATGCAAACCTATTTATTTTAAATATAGAACTCTAAAGTGGATACTTGAAGGTTTTTACCTCAAATTTTTGGAAGGGGTTATTCAAAGGGTTCAGAACAAATATGAACTTCAGCACAGCCTATCATCCCGAGTCTAATGGGAAAATAGAAAGGGTGAACCAAGTGATAGAAGATATGTTAAGAATGTATGTGATGGACAAACGATCTAAATGGGAAGATTGCCTACACTTGGTATAACTTTCCTACAACAATGGGTATCAAGCATCACTGAAAATGAGCTTGTTTAAAGAAATTTATGGTAGAAAGTGCAACACTCCAGTAAGTTGGGACAATTGAGCTGATAGGGAAGTGGTTGGGCCATATTTTCTCAAGTAAATGGAAGAGAAAATGTTGAAGATTAAACATAATTTTAAGGTTTTTCAATACAAGAAGAAACGCTATCCAGACAAAGGAAAAACTCATAGGTAATTTAAAGTAGGGGATCATGTATTCTTGAAAGTGAAGGCCAACGAAAGCTCCCTGAAGTTGGGAAATTGTTCAAAGTTGGTAGCTCGCTATTGTGTTCCATTTGAAATCCTACAGAGGATTGGTATATTAGCTTATATGCTTGCTTTTCCTGCATCTATGTCTATACATAATGCATTTCATGTCTCATTGGTTAAGAAAAATATACCTGATGATAATCATGTTATTGATTGGAATGTGATTTAGGTGGAGCAAGAAAGCGCTTTTCAGGTACATTCGGTGCACATACTGGACTAGAAAAGAAAGCATCTCTAGAATCAATACATAGGGCTTGTAAAAGTATAGCAGACCTGGTACGGTTCTAAGGATGCAACATGGGAGCATGAAGATGTTATGCGGGAAGAGTACCCGCATCATTTTTAAGATTTTGGAAATCTTGTTATTATTGTGTAAATAAGTTGTACTGAGGATAGTGCAAAAATCAGGGGAGGGGATTGTAACACCCCAAGGCTGAGCCCCTACTAAATTGTAATTATTTTTATAGGATGGTGAGACAAGTGTTTATAATAAGTTGGAAGACTTATATGTTTATCAGGTCAGAGAGCCTAGATGCTTAAGGCCAGTGAGCCTATTTTTGTATATGTAAACACTCATATCATTAATAAAATTATATCACTGCATGTAGAACAACCACGAAGAAAGATTTATGGGGCACTAAGCTCCACTAGGTAGGTTAAGGGAAGGAGCTAAATTTCTAAGAATAGGGGCTAAGCTAGAGGGCTTACCTCTAAGGGGATAATATTATATTATTATTTCCTAAAGGATAAGGTTGACATAATATGTATTTCCCTAAGTTTGCGGGGAAAGGGAATGAGTGTTAAGTGGAGCTCATCCAGCTTCAGCAAGACATGTGTCAACCTGGGTGCATGCAGGTTATAGCTGGGAAAGTCAGCTTGTTGGGGGTTCACTCCCCATTCTTGCATTCCTTTGCTAGTCTCGCATTCCCTAACCATTCTTGGGACCCTCATGATTTTCACACGTCTACCATAACCACTTGTTCACGCACTGAACCATTGCCTTCATCGTCGACCTCTGCATCTATAATGCACCTCTGGAACCTGTAGGCACTGTGAACTATCTTATACATTTCCTGTGAAGTACAACGCACCTTTATTTTTCCTGAGCCCATACCATGCCTTAACAATTTTTTGTTGCTACCAATGCAGTTCCTTGAATGAGCGTAGCATGCTGCCATCATCTTATTTATACTGAGCTTTGTTGTTGCCATCACCCTTACTGGAATTGACTTACGACCTAGATTGTAGAAATAGGTTGTCAAGCCTATGGTTTGAATAGGCGGGTTGTAAGGCCCACAGATTGAATAATTAAGTTTCCATGCCTGTAAGAAACTCTCTCCAGGTGAGAGAGGTTGTTGGGGAAGTGATTTTCCCAGAGGGATCCCAACAACAGCTATAGTGTTTTGAGAATTCATGTCTAGCATGTTGTTGAAGCCTTGGAAGGGCAGTGGGGCAGCTGAAGGACTGTTGAGTAGAGAAGGGGCACACTTCCTGGGGTGGGATAGGCATGCAGGGAATGAGAGGCTATAGGCTATTAGTGTGAGCTAGCTCCTAAGAGAAAATCCTTCCAATTGATCTGTGCGAATTTCCTGTTGTCCTTGCTAAGCCTAGGAATCCCTTTCCCGATGGATTTTAGTCCCAGTTCAGGGGTGACCCATTGTTGAGCATGATGAGCAGCATTGTCTAAGTCTGGGAGGTTCATGGAAGGTCTGCACACATTTTTTGGTCATATGTTAAAAGATAAGTACCAAATCTTCATTCTATGTATGATGTGTATATTGAAATAGAGTTATAATGTTGTTATAATTGTCTGTGTATAATGACTGCATGTTTTAATGTTATTTCCACAAGAATAGTGGCATGAACAAAATGTTATAGATGTTTAATTTGCATTAGGTAGATATGTTTATAAATATCTATGGTATCAGAGCATGAAAGTTATTCGGTGGCATGGTCTGGCATTTTGGTTTAAGGTCGGGGATACTACAAATTGATATCATAGCTAGAAGAAAAGATAAAGTGGTTGGGTAGCATTACCCAAAAGAGGTTGATGGTTGAGGATGCTACAAATTGGTATCAAATCTAGAAGAAAATATAAAGTATTTTGGGTAGCGTTACCCGACAGAGATTGGTGGTCGGGGATGCTACATTGTAAGGATGACTCTAGGATTTCTCACCACATCAAACCGCATCTCATGTTCCTTCTTGAATTCATTCAATATTTCCTTCCCACTCATGATAAGTATGCTTGGGATAGATTACTCCTTCACTTTCTTGTCCTCCATTGGTAGCAACATGTGTATACAACAATTCTTCTCAACGGTGTAAGTATTTTTTCACCCATCATGTATGACATTTCTGTCAAATTTCCACGATCTTTCCAACAGAAAATGAAAAATTTCCATTGGTATTACATCACACAGAATATCATCTTTACAACCTCCTATCTTAAATTCAACATTTCACTGTCGAATTACCATGACTTAGTGTACCTTCTGCAACCATGATACCATGTATAGGTTTGGATGTGAAGTTTTCTCCAGCTCCATATTTTCCACCATTTTTGTGGACACCAAATTATCATTTCTCCCACTGTCTATGATCACCTTGCATACCATGTCCTTGGACTTGTAGGAAGTCCTAAACAAATTGTTTCTATGAACTGGCTCTTTTGCTTCTTCCACTGGTTTTAAGAGAACTTTCCTCATCATGATAGATTTCCCATATTTTGCTACTTTTGCCTCAACATTCCTTCTTTGAGCTTAAGAAATGTGAGCTTCTCCACCTCCTTATTTCTTTTTCATCTCAGGGCATTCCCAATACATATGCCATGAATTTCCACAGGCACAGAATTTCACTTCTCCTCCTCTACTGCTTCCTCTTCCTTGATAAAAAGAGGTTTTGCCACCAAATTTCCCCCCTATGGAACTTCCTCCTCTTTCTTTATGACTATGATACTTTCCAACTTTATGTTTTGGTTTATGGAACTTTTCTCAGACAATTCCTTTTCCTCTTCTTGGACACTTTCCTTTGTTTCATTGGCCTTGTTTTCTGGCCAACTTCTCCTCTGCTTTTAGTGTAGACTGATAATCCTATTCCATCGTTATCGTGGTCATCATGTTGATTTCCTCTTGGATTTCATATCTCAAGCCATTAATATAACTGGCAACCTTTTCCTCATCGCTCTCTCGATGTCCTGCTCTAATGTTCAATCTGTAAAATTCCTCAATGTATTCTTTCACTGTCAAGCCCTTATGTCTCAAGTTATGCAATCTCCTAAATAGATTTAGTTGATAGTATTTGGGTATGAACTTAGATTTCAATTTAGCTACCATCCTACCCCATTTTTTTTTATCTTTTTCTTACCTTTGTGCCTTTTATCAGCCTGCAATTCATCCCACCATAGCATTGCATGTCCCTTTAGTCTGGTAACAACATGCTTCACCTTATTTTCATCCTCGATCTATTCATAATCAAATTAATTTTCTAAGTCTCTTATCCAATCTAACAGCTCCTCAACATCCAAGTTTGCTTCATACATCGGGACTTCCATTTTTTCTCTGGCTCCCATTTTTACAACTACTTTCAATAAGCGTTCCTCTACAGTGTCTTCTCTTGAACCTCCTTCAACTTCCATTTCTTCACTCTTAGCTTCAATGATGTCACCAACATCGAGTTATATTCTCTTCTTTGTCTCCATGGCATTCAATTTTGCATGGGGTTGCCTCATTTCTCATTCCTTGGATGGATTTTCTACAGGTCTCTCTACACATCTTTTGGGCAGCATGATTCTAAAATTTCTTTCACACAGAGCTTAAATTCAGTCTGAGATACCACTTGATGCAAACCCCACCCTCTCACAAGGTCCGCGTGACCTCCCGGTCTAGGATCGTTCTAGTCGGGAGATAAAACTAGCTCACGGGCTCCCTCTAAGACCAAAATTTCAATACACAGGTCCTTAAAACTTCTTCCTGAATGAAAATTCTCTTTTTCAGGGATCCCTGAGTGCTGGAAAAACCTCCTCGGAGACCAATGGCCAAAACTGTGGGGTAAACCTTCAATCCCCAAAAGTTTCGAGACTTTAGGAATACAAAATACGCAAACTGTAGAACACTAGGCAGTAAGATCAACGGCTTTCAACAAATACCAAGATCGGTGGCTCAAATTAAGTTGTTTGGGCTTCGACAATTTTTTTGATCGTGCACAACATACTCATCTTGGTGTAATTATATGCATAATATATTACCAAACATAAATTATCGACTCGGATTCGTAATCAATAGATTTGATGCACTATATGTGTGTATAACAGGTAGGTTCCTATTTCTGATGAGTATAGCATAAATAAGAAACATTCAATAACAAAATACTCTATTTTGGAATATCTAAATGCTTCACATGACTTTAAACTTAGAAGAGAAAATTGATAACAAAACTTCTCAAGAAAATAGTCAATCAAAAGGTTCTTTCTTAGGTGACAAGTTTGTTCATTCTAAGCTTATGAAATGGAGAGATGGACTTAAGATCTTGTTCCTTGTAGCAACTAAAAACAATAATTAACAATCAACTTTATCTACTCTTAAACAGAAATCAATCCCAACTCTATTATATTCAATCAAACCTTCTTTAGTACAGGAAGCAACCAACATGACTGAAAGACTTCATTATGGAACATGAAGGTAAGAGATAAAGTCCTATAGTTCCTGTACCGCTAAGAACACCACACTTGAAAACTCAAAATAACACTCTCTTTGCTTAGCAATTCCACACATCAAATTCTTGTCATTTAAATGTCAACCTGTAGAAGTAGAAAATGAAGCTATCTATTATGTCCAACATCTAATTACTCACACTAATTCAGAATAAAATGATTCTATGATAAACTTTAAAATGTATTTGAAATCATTGACAACACATACAATTGTTAAATGTTCACACTCACACAATCACACAAAAATCTAGAATTATAATTACAAATAAAATACAATGAATCTTACCATGATTGGGTCAGTGGGCCCTTGTCGTACCAACAAGGAATCTTGAGAAAGACTTATAGATAAGAAGATTTGATCATACACACAAAATCCATGAATTGCAACTTATCTCATTACTTCAGAAAAATAGAGTACAATCAATAGTTTTCAAAAACCAATCCTACAACATAACTATTCTTCTCTTCAAGAACCAATATTACACCATAACAATTCCTCTCTCACTCATACCTATGAGGTATTATTTATATATAAAATCCATAGAGGAATGGGTGAAACTGATTCCCCAAACTAAGAAAACAATTTTCACAATTTTAGGATAAATCCCACAAATCTATGTTTTTTTTTATCAATTTGGGTAGATTTGAGTTAGGGCTCCACCCATATCGCCCAAAACAATTCTAATTTTGAAACATTTCTCGCATCTTACTCAATTTTTTATATTCTAGACAAAACCATATCTTCGAATTTCTAGATCTGATACCATATTCACAGAAATCGAGGCGCAAGTTGGCAGTTTGAGTTTTTTGCTAATTTTGACATAATCATTCCCCCTGAGATGGATGTCCACACGTGTGATCTGGGTGAATTATGAATCACATGTCTACATGTAAACATCATTCTAGACAAAACCCATGTGACCGATTGTCATCTAGAGACATTCAAAAATTCAAAATTATGTCTAGTATCAGATTAGCACAATTGGTACCGTATTAGAACAGTTAGTACCAAAATCCTGTAGGCAGGGGTTTAGTACTGGATGAACACAATCATGACTATGGGTACCAACCAGCGCGATGGTAGTACCGGATGGATATAGTACAGGAATAGGCACAATCAAGTACCGGATGAAGCTGGTACCAGAAGAGGCGGAGAGTTGGTACCGGATGAAGTGCAGAGTTGGTACCGGATGAAGTTGGTACCGAAAGAGGTGGAGAACTAGTACCATATGAAGCACAAAGATGGTACTGGATGAAGCTGGTACCGGAAGATATGGAGAGATGGTACAGAATGAAGTGTTGAATGTATTGGTATCGGATGCAGTGTTGTGAAGGTACCGGAATAGGTGGAACCTTGGTACTGGAATAGGTGGAGCCTTCATACTGGAATAGACTGGGTACCATATCACACCATAGTTGTAGTACCAGATCATGCTATAGATGTAGTAATAGAATAGTGAGGTACCAGATCAAGTTGCTTAAGATTCAAAGTGATTAGGATCATGCATAATCAAGCATTTAATCAAATTAACTCAAGAAAACTAAACAAATCATGTTGTAATCATAAGTTACCTCTCTATGCATATGGACAAGGTCATCAAGTGTATTTGTGGAGGAAACAATCAATTATATACACATAGCATAGGTAAAATAGGCTCAGACAGAGGATAATATAGGCTAATAAAGGTGTCAAAATGGAGACTCAACATTCCCCAATGCTTAAGTCATTGCATGTCCACATGCAACAATGATTTTTGAAATTTCAAAATTGATGGTACTCCTCACTCGATCAAGCATTCCCTGAAGTTTCATCTTTCTTCAGATCCTTAAGTTATTTTTTTAAGTAACCTGCTATACAATATAAACTTCTTGGCCTATTCTTCACACTTCTTACCCATGGAAAAGTAGTTATGGTGGAAAAGTGGAGTCATGAATAATACATTAGATCTGTTAGTGATTTGACGTTAAGTCTTATCCAATACGTTTTGGATCATAGTTAGGAGAAAGGGCTAGATGTGACTCTAATATGATTATAGGATAGTGGCCCAGAGTTTTCAAAATGACTTTGACTAATAGGTCGCCTCTTGCCATATTACCTTTAAAATAAAAGTGATATAAGCATAGTTTAGATCTCATTTGAAGAGAGTAACACATAAAAGAATACATCTGAAGATGATTAACTCATTTCTTATCCAAGTTTTTAGAGATGAAGCTCTTATTGCTTAGGTAAGGTGAATTACATATACTAAGGGTCCCACTTCGCATGCAAACCTATTTATTTTAAAGATAGAACTCTAAAGTGGATACTTGAAGGCTCTTAAGAACATCATCTGAGATATATAAAGGTCATCTCCTAGCCTTTATTTGATAATGATTGCTTCCGAATGAGACCCAAGGGTTTTTGCTCAGTTTTAGGTGTTGCACTTTATGTTTTTCAGCTCCCTTTACTGAGCATAGCCCACTACTAGCAGGCTTGTTCAGTAACCTGACGAGTTTACCTTAGTACCATACAAGCATGGCCCCACTGCCAGTAGGCCTGTTCAGTACCTCGGTGGGTTTATTTGTGCTTCCTGATACTTCCTTTTTATTATATTACCCAAAATATTTAGAATGATGTATATTGGGAATTGATAGTTTTAGAGTATAAGGAAGGCAGGTGGTACGAGAGTGTTTTAGAGTTATTAGGCACATAATTAACTGCTTGCAATTATCCCAAGGGTGACATCATCCACATTAAACTTAAATCTCAGCTATTCAATGTATAATGGAACATATCGGATAATGACTAAGAGTCCCCTCTAGTTAATCCTATTAGGGTTCACATGAAAGTTCATTAAGGTTTTGCAAGGGTGGTCCACCACATGAGGTTTTCATCAATACCTCCCAAGAGAAACTTGTAAAGATAAATTTGGATAAGAACTTGTTGAATCAACTAGGTTAGTATTAGACATAATGGTGTCACCACATTTCAATGGATATTTCAATTAGCAATCACTTTTTCAAAATGATGAGGTAATAAGACAAGTGCACCCATTATCATATAGAGATAAATGTGGAAATATATTCTTAAAGGATAGAAAGGATGATTCATTTAGGGGTGAGTGTAAAAATTAAGGAGGAAGATGTACATGAGAGTAAATAACAATTCAAAAAAATACTTAAATGATCCTTGATAGAAAGAACATGACAAGATTATCCCATACCTCTGATTACCTAAAGTGAAAACAATGTTAAGAACATGAAAAAGATCATATCACTTTGGCATCAGTACCAGATAAGTAATGGAGCAGGACAATATCAGAACAGAATTTCGTAGTACCGGAACAGAGTAGTATCGAAACAAAATAACGAAAATAAGTAACAGGGGGAAGAAACAAAGTGATAGGATGAATGATTTCTATACGAGGAGATGTATACGAGTGCTTGCACAAGTTCATGGTAGGGAGCCTGCAATAATTGAGGACGAGAGGATGTATGAAAGTAACCATATGTTTAATACATAATTAGTCTAATTCCTTAATAAAACAAAAAAATGTTGAGTTTATACGTCCCATTGCTTGAAGCATTTAAATTGAGTAGAAAAAACTTTGAAATTAGGATAAGGACTACCAACACCTCATTACCAGTACTAGATTACCTCAAAATTTCATTCCAGTGGTTAATGAGAATTGGATAAGGTACATGGTGGCATATTCTACAAACTAGAATTTGTAGGTTTCTCCTTGTGGCTAGCATACTCTGAGTATCAATCTGTAGAAGATGCTAGCAATCATTGTTGTTTCAAGAAGAAACATATGAATTTGTTCTATTGAAGTATCATGTTGGAAAAACACTGCTTTTGTTGCCACTTCCATTTTATTAGAAAATAAACCTAACTACCATTGTCTCAGCAACCACTCCCCCATTCTTGAGGCTTCTCATGGCCTCGTGAAAACAATGTGAGATGCTAAAAAAAGGTTGTTGATAGGGTTGCGAACATTTGCTAAAAACAAACCAACATAACTAATTAAAACTAGATGTTTATTCATACTTACAAACAAAAAATTTAGGGAAAATGTCAAAAGTTGAATGATTAGCTATGAATAAAATAGTTTGGAATTAACATTCAGTTTCAAATACTATTAAAAAGATCACTTAATTGATCATCCTTGTGAAATAGTGGTCTTAAAATAAATAGGTAACGATAAAGCACGAATGCATCATTTTTAACAACTTAAGGAAAAAGAAGAAATTTGAAGAAATAGGTCATGAAGCACTCTCTTAAGTGTTATCTTTTATTGACAAGGATGCCTTTTCCACTTTTGAAACCCTTCTAGTATTATGTGTGCATTCAGAGGATGAAGAGATTCCCTTCTCATAACATTCCAAACAAAATTATCATAACTTTTAGAAAGAAATCTACTATAGGAACAAAAGATCTTAAACCGATTGTTTTATTAACTTTTGACATTCCTATTGATGAAAAGTATGAAAGATATGTTGCATTTTACTTATGTGAAACATTTATTTATTTATTTATTTACCTATCCTACTCTAATTGAACAAAATAAAATGTCCTTCAAGTATAAGAATACTTCCAGTGAAGCCATGTGCATAACGGGGTTAGAAATATATCCATACTCGGGTTTAAAAAATAACGTTTAATGCATACGAGAGTATGAAGGACCATATTATTTGATGATGAGATCAAATAACAATGAAAAGTAAAAGAGTAGTGTGACCTACCAACTAATTGGAACCATCTTTCAATAGGATCAAGATATTCTTGTTTCCCTTCTTTGTTTAGGTCATACAAAATGTGCTCCTTTTCCATGCTACACAGATTATCTTCTTCAAGATGATTGGTATTTGGAGTACATACAAGATCTGTTGAGAGGCATGCTAAGAAACCCTCAATATCAAGTTCCAATGGTTGCTCTCCATTGAATTATATCCATGATTCTTTAGTCTCTTCAACAAATTTACAATAGGAATCTGAAGGGACTTCTAAATCTCCTTGTGGAGAGACAACTAAATTCTTGACTGTTGTCAAGATATGCTCTTCCTGAGAGGTGGATATCCCAGCTGCTGCTAGAATGTGAGAAAGTTCTTGGAGGACCATTCTTCAACCTCTTGATCATCCTTGAATTAGTCTAGCTGGTTGATGATCCCTATCTCACAACACAACTTAGTTCTTGGGGATTATTACAACACCCCAAAAATGATTTATCATCAAAGATTTGAATATTAAAACTAAGAAATTAAAACTATTTGCAAAAATAAAACACAACAAACTTGAACTCCTTGTGTTACTGGGACCTTGTTGTCACCAGGTTATTGGTTCGCACAAGCTATCTCATCATAAATAAAACTAAATTTGCATAAATAAAAACACACTTTCATCAAAAGAAGAGAGGACAACCTAACTTTGGAGCAACCCCACCAAAGTGGATGCATGGGCTCTTCCCTCATGTCTTACCGTCTTCTCTCCACCCTTGGTTCATCCATAAAACCAATCCAAAACTAGTAAATAAATCTGATTCAAGTACAACCTATTACCATTTATAACTCCCTAGCAATGACGCCAAAATGTTGGTGCAATTATATGCATAATATATTACCAAACATAAATTATCGCTCGGAATTCATAATCAGTAGAGTTGATGCACTATATGTGTCGATAACAGATAGGTTCCTATGTCTCATGAGTATAGCATAAAGAATAAACATTCAATAAAAAAAATACTCTATTTTGGAATATCTAAATGCATCACACGACTTTAAACTTAGAAGAGAAAATTGATAAAAAAACTTCTCAAGCAAACAGTCAATCAAAAGGATCTTTATTAGGTGACAAGTCTGTTCATTACAAGCTTATGAAATGGAGAGATGAACTTAATATCTTGTTCCCTGTAGCAACCAAAAACAATAATTAACAATCAACTTTAGCTACTCTTAAACATAAATTAGTCCCAACTCTATTCTATTCAATCAAACCTTCTTTAGTACAGGAAGAAACCAACATGATTGAGAGACTTCATTATGGAACATGAATATAAGAGATAAAGTCCTATCATTTCTGTACCACTGAGAACACCACACTTGCAAACTCAAAATAACACTCTCTTTGCTTAGAAATTCCACACATCAAATTCTTGTCAATTAAATGTCAACCTGTAGAAGTAGAAAATGAAGCTATCTATTATGTCCAATATCTAATTACTCACGCTGATTAAGAAGCAAATGATTCTATGCTGAACTTTAAATTGTATTTGAAATCATTGACAACACATACAATTGTTAAATGTTCACACTCACACAATCACAGAGAAATCCATAATTATAATTACAAATAAAATACAATGAAGCTTACCTTGATTTTGTCGGTAGGCCCTTGTCATACCAACAAGGAAGCTTGAGAAATACTTACAGATAAGAATATTTGATCATACACACGAAATCCATGAATTGCAACTTATCTTATTACTTCAGAAAAACAGAGTACAATGAATTGTTTTCAAAAACCAATCCTACAACATAATTATTCTTCTCTTCAAGAACCAATCTTACACCATAACAATTCTTCCCTCACTGAGACCTATGATTTATTATTTATACATAAAATCCATGGAGGAATGGATGAAACTGAATCCCCAAACTAAGAAAACAATTTTCACAATTTTAGGATAAATCCCACAAATCTGTGTTTTTTATCAATTTGGGAAGATTTGAGTTAGGGCACCACCCATATCTCCCAAACCAATTCTAATTTTAAAAAAATACCCATGTATTACTCAATTTTCCATATTCTAGGAAAAACCCATATCTTTTAATTTCTATATCTGATACCATATGCGCAGAAATTGAGACACAAGTTGGTAGTTTGAGTTTTTTCTTAATTTTGGTAGAATCATTCCCCCTAAGTTGGAGGTCCACACGTGAAAGTTGGGTAAATTATGACTCGCATGTTTGCATGTAAACATCATTTTGGACAAAACCCATGTGACCGATTTCCATATAGAAACATTAAAAAATTATGAATTATGTCTAGTACTGGATTAAAATAGTTGGTATCGAATTAGAACAGTTAGTACTGGAATCCTGTAGGCAAGGGTTTAGTATCATATGAACACAGTCATGACTATGGGTACCGGACCAACACAATGGTAGTACCATATGGAGCTAGTACCGAAATAAGCGCAATCTGGTACCGGATGAAGCTAGTATTGGAAGAGGCGGAGAGCTAGTACCAGATGAAGCACAGAGTTGGTACCAAATGAAGTCGGTACCGGAAGAGGCGGAGAGCTGGTATCGGATGAAGTGTTGAATGTGTTGGTACCAGATGCAATGTTGTGCGGGTACCAGAATAGGTGGAACCTTGGTACTGGAATAGGTGAAGCCTTGGTACAGGAATAGACTAAGTACCGAAATAGACTGGGTATTGGATCATGCCATAGTTGTAGTATTGGATCATGCTATAGTTGTAGTACCAGAATAGTGAGGCACCAGATAAAGCTTCTTAAGAGTCAAAGTGATTAGGATCAAACATAATCAAGCATTTAATCGAATTAACTCAAGAAAACTAAACAAATCATGCCTTAATCATATGTTACCTCTCTATGCATATGGACAAGGTCATCAAGTGTATTTGTGGAGGAAACAGTCAATTATATACACATAGAATAGGTAAAATAGGCTCATATAGAGGGTAATATAGGGTAATAAAGGTGTCAAAATGGAGACTCAACATTCCCCCATTCTTAATTCATTGCATGTCCTCATGCAACAATTATTTTCAATGGAGACTCAACAACACACAACACTTTTGAATTGTCGGTTGTTGAAAAGGAGTAGATCTAATAGCTCCTATTCTTCCACTAGATTGATGGATCTTTGCCTCTTTCACACTCCAAGATTTGGCGATTTGTCCACAACCTTTCCACAAATCTCTCATATTGCAGAAAGGAACTTACGCCCAAGTATTAAATTGACGTTCCAAAAGAAAAGATGCATGGATGGTTTTGATCTATTCTCTTTGGGCTTCAACAATTTCTTTTGGTCGGCCATCTGATGCAACTCTTTATATATTCAATGTCGAAATGCTTCTCTATCCTCCACATGTCCCCTTCTTGATCGACATTTATGATGCGTTCGGGACTTCAATAATTTTTCTCCCTGTCTGCACGATGATTCAATTTCTATGAAGTGTCACATCCCCAAACTATAGGATCTGTCGCCATGCATCCTTCTCCAATAGATGACTAGGATTGACTCTGAACTTCAGGCCTTCAAAAACCCTCACAATACTACACTTTTTTACTCTGGAGTGTCATTTTAGCACTCTATAAATTTGTTTGGCTAATAAAACAAATGGCAGAGGTAACCTACAAGCCAACTTTAGAGCTAGATACTAGCCTACTCACCTCAAAGAGGGCTCTCTCATGTCACTTGGTGTTTCTTTGACAATCAATGGCTAGATTTTGTTGTTTTGGGGGTCTTTTATAGATTTTCTAGCAAGGAAGGGGAGGGACACTTAGGGATATGGAGTCAAACTTCTAAAAATGAATGGAAACACTAATTGGCTAATAAAACTCTCCAGAGGATAAAGACTAAATGAGGAGATGAATCTGATTTATAAATTGTAACTTATTGATTGTAAGAAGAAAGGAGAAAACAAGTAACTGTATCATAGCATTAATGAAATGAATTCTGAATTAGTTAGGAAGAACTTAACATAGTTTAAATTGCTTAATCCAAGAGCATCACAAGATGAATTTTGGGCCTTTAAACTATCCAATTTAAAAAGAAGACAATGTAAATGGAATCAGAAACATAGGAAATACATACAAAGAGAGAAGACAAAACTCATATCACCACCATTAGAATATTTTCATGGAGACTGCAAGATACCAGATATATAAAATATGCAGAACAGAAACGAAATGCTAGAAATAACAGAATAACAGTGAAATATCCAGCATAATCTTCACAGTACACAGAAATGATATACGAAATAGC
>JASDQU010013078.1:58771-72194 GCA_032191745.1 Picea mariana | reverse complement strand
GGACGGCTGAAGTAGATCCTCCATTGAGCTTCTTATCCCCTTGCTACTGTTGCTCCTTCTCAAAGCTTTCCTGTAATCAAGACAAGACTATGCATGCATGCTACTGATCTATTCTAGGGTTAGAGATAAAACACAAATCAAATAACATAGATGAGACTCGTGTATGCGGGACGGGAAAAGTATCTTTTTTTTATTAGCTTCAATATGAACCAACTTACAATGATTTCTGAGGCCGGTCACCGTTCCACGATTCTGATCCTGGGCTCGTCCTCTTTTTCTTTGTCCTCCAACTGCTACTTCTTGAGTTTCTCCTAAAGCTTGAGGCAAGGCTAAAGGGTTGGGACAATGCTGGCTTGGCAATTTGGCAGAGTTTCTTTGCAATAATTTTTCCTCCCTTGAATAGTACCCCTACCCCTCCTTTTATAGGCTAGAAGGAGCTAGGGTTCTTGGCGAACTCTCGGCCATGCATGGCTCAGAGTTCCAGTTAACTGACAAAAAGTCTTGTGTCCCGGCGGAAACTTTCCTGATTTTTTGCTTTGTTAGGTACCCGCGGGCTGTTTTGGGTTAGCCTGCGGGTACCCGCATGCAGTATAAGTACAGCAAGCGGATGCCCGCACCCAGTGAGCAGTTAGGGCGCGGGTTGCTTGTTTTAAGTGGTTTTTTGAGGATTTTCTCAGCATGGTTTTGGCTAGGAAGAGCCATGAGTTGGCCTGATGCTAGGTAAACCTGTATAGTGCATTTTAGGTTTATAACAATACAACAATCCTTCTCAATGGTGTAAGTATTTTTTCACCCATCATGTATGAAATTTCTGTCAAATTTCCACGATCTTCCCAAAAAAAACTGAAAAATGTCCATGCGTATTACATCACATAAAATACCATCTTTACAATCTCCTATCTTAAATTGAACATGGCACTATCGAATTACCATGACTTAGTGTTCCTTATGCAACCATGATACCATGTATAGGTTCGGATGTGCAGTTTTCTCCAGATCCATATTTTCCACCATTTCCTTGGACACCAAATTATCAGTGCTCCCACTGTCTATGATCACCTTGCATACCATGTCCTTGGACTTGCAAGAAGTCCTGAACAAACTGTTTCTATGAACTGGCTCTTTTTCTTCTTCCTCTAGTTTTAAGAGAACTTTCCTCATCATGATAGATTTCCCATATTTTGCTATTTTTGCCTCAAAATTCCTTCTTTGAGCTTAATAAATGTGAGCTTCTCCACCTCCTTCTTTCTTTTTCATCTCAGGGCATTCCCAATACATATGCCATGTCTTTCCACAGGCATAGAATTTCACTTATCCTCCTCTACCTCTTCCCCTTCCTTGAGAAAAAGAGGTTTTGCCACCAAATTTTCCCCCTATTAAACTTCCTCCTCTTTCTTTATGACTGTGATACTTTCGAGCTTTAGGTTTGGGTTTATGGAACTTTTCTCGGACAATTCATTTTCCTCTTCTTGGACACTTTCCTTTGTTTCATTGGCCTTGTTTTATGGCCAACTTCTCCTCTTCTTTTAGTGTTGACTGATAATCATCTTCCATCGTTATCGTGGTCATCATGTTGATTTCCTCTTGGATTTCATATCTCAGGCCATTAATATAACTGACAAACTTTTCCTCATCACTCTCTCGATGGCCTGCTCTAATGTTCAATCTGTAAAACTCCTCAATGTATTCTTTCACTGTCAAGCCCTTATGTCTCAAGTTCTGCAATCTCCTCAATAGATTTATCTGATAGAATTTGGGTGTGAACTTAGCTTTCAATTTAGCTACCATCCTATCCCATTTTTTTATCTTTTTCTTACCTTTGTGCCTTTTATCAGCTTGCAATTCATCCCACCATAGCGTTGCATGTCCCTTGAGTCTGGTAACAATATGCTTCACCTTATTTTCATCCTCGATCTATTCATAATCAAATTACTTTTCTAAGTCTCTTATCCAATCCAACAACTCCTCAACATCCAAGTTTTCTTCATACATCAGGACTTCCATTTTTTCTTTGGCTCCCATTCTTACAACTACTTTCAATAAGCGTTGCTCTGCAGTGTCTTCTCTTGAACCTCCTTCAACTTCCATTTCTTCACTCTTAGCTTCGATGATGTCACCAACATCGGGTTCTCTTCTCTTCTTTATCTCCATGGCATCCAATCTTGCATGAGGTTGCCTCATTTCCCGTTCCATGGATAGATTTTCTACAGGTCTCTCTACACGTCTTTTGGGCATCATGATTCTAAAATTTCTTTCACACAGAGCTTAAATTCGGTCTCAGATACCACTTGATGCAAACCCCACCCTCTCACAAGGTCCGTGTGACCTCCCGGTCTAGGATCGTTCTAGTCGGGAGATAAAATTAGCTCACGGTCTCCCTCTGAGCCCAAAATTTCAATACACAGGTCCTTAAACCTTCTTCCTGAAAGAAAATTCTCTTTTTCAGGGTTCCCTAATTGTTTGAAAAACCTCCTCAGAGACCAATGGCCAAAATTGTGGGGAAAACCTTCAATACCCAAAAGTTTTGGGACTTCAGGAATAAAAAATACGCAAACTGTAGAACGCTAGGTGGTAAGATCAACGACTTTCAACACATACCAAGATCGATGGCTCAAATTAAGTTGTTTGGGCTTCAACGATTTTTTTGACCACGCACAACATACTCATGTTGGTGTAATTATATGCATAATATATTACCAAACATAAATTATCGACTCGGATTTGTAATCAGTAGATTTGAAGCACTATATGTGCAGATAACAGGTAGGTTCCTATGTATGATGAGTATAGCATAAAGAAGAAACATTCAATAACAAAATACTCTGTTTTGGAATATCTAAATGCTTCACACAACTTTAAACTTAGAAGAGAAAATTGATAACAAAACTTCTCAAGAAAATAGTCAATCAAAAGGTTCTTTTCTAGGTGACAAGTTTGTTCATTCCAAGCTTATGAAATGGAGAGATGGACTTAAGAACTTGTTCCTTGTAGCAATCGAAAACAGTAATTAACAATCAACTTTATCTACTCTTAAACATAAATCAATCCCAACTCTAATATATTCAATCAAACCTTCTTTAGTACAGGAAGCAGCCAACATGACTAAAAGACTTCATTATGGAACATGAAGGTAAGCGATAAAGTCCCATCGTTCCTGTACCGCTAAGAACACCACACTTGCAAACTCAAAATAACACTCTGTTTGCTTAGCAATTCCACACATCAAATTCTTGTCAATTAAATGTCATTCTGTAGAAGTAGAAAATTAAGCTATCTATTATGTCCAATATCTAATTACTCACACTAATTCAGAAGCAAATGATTCTATGATAAACTTTAAAATGTATTTGAAATCATTGACAACACATACAATTGTTAAATGTTCACACTCACACAATCACACAAAAATCCAGAATTATAATTACAAATAAAATACAATGAATCTTACCTTGATTGGGTCAGTGGGCCGTTGTTGTACCAACAAGGAATCTTGAGAAATACTTATAGATAAGAAGATTTGATCATACACACAAAATCCATGAATTGCAACTTATCTCATTACTTCAGAAAAATAGAGTACAATCAATAGTTTTCAAAAACCAATCCTACAACATAACTATTCTTCTCTTCAAGAACCAATCTTACACCATAAAAATTCCTCCCTCACTCAGACCTATGAGATATTATTTATACATAAAATCCATAGAGGAATGGATGAAACCGAATCCCCAAACTAAGAAAACAATTTTCACAATTTTAGGATAAATCCCACAAATCTATGTTTTTTTTATCAATTTGGGAAGATTCGAGTTAGGGCTCCACCCATATCGCCCAAAACAATTCTAATTTTGAAACATTGCTCGCATCTTACTCAATTTTCCATATTCTATACAAAACCATATCTTTGAATTTCTAGATCTGATACCATATTCACAGAAATTGAGGCAAAAGTTGGCAGTTTGAGTTTTTTGCTAATTTTGACATAATCATTCCCCCTAAGATGGAAGTCCACACGTGTGATCTGGGTGAATTATGACTCACATGTATGCATGTAAACATCATTCTAGACAAAACCCATGTGACCGATTTTCGTCCAGAGACATTCAAAAATTCGGAATTATGTCTAGTACCGGATTAGCACAATTGGTACCAGATTAGAATAGTTAGTACCGGAATCCTATAGGCAGGGGTTTAGTACTGTATGAACATAATCATGACTATGGGTATCGAGTCAACACGATGGTAGTACCGGATGGATATAGTACATGAATAGGAACAATCTGGTACCGGATGAAGCTGGTACCGGAATAGGTGGAGAGTTGGTACCGGATGAAGCACAGAGCTGGTACCGGATGAAGTTGGTACCGAAAGAGGTGAAGAGCTGGTACCGGGTGAAGCACAAAGATGGTACTGAATGAAGCTGGTACCGAAAGAGATGGAGAGCTGGTACAGAATGAAGTGTTGAATGTATTGGTACCGGATGCGGTGTTGTGAAGGTACCGGAATAGGTGGAACCTTGGTATTGGAATACGTCGAGCCTTGGTACCGGAATAGACTGGGTATCGTATCACGCCATAGTTGTAGTACCAGATCACGCTATATATGTAGTACTATAATAGTGAGGTACTAAATCAAGATGCTTAAGACTCAAAGTGATTAAGATCATACATAATCAAGCCTTTAATCAAATTAACTGAAGAAAACTAAAAAAATAATGTTGTAATCATAAGTTACCTCTCTATGCATATAGACAAGGTCATCAAGTGTATTTGTGGAGTAAACAGTCAATTATATACACATAGAATAGGTAAAATAGGCTCAGATAGAGGGTAATATAGGCTAATAAAGGTGTCAAAATGGAGACTCAACATTCCCCAATGCTTAAGTCATTGCATGTCCACATGCAACAATGATTTTTGAAATTTCAAAATTGATGGTACTCCTCACTCGATCAAACATTGCCTGAAGTTTCATCTTTCTTCATATCCTTAAGTTCTTTTTTTAAGTAACCTACTATACAATATAAACTTCCTGGCCTATTCTTCACACTTCTTACCCATGGAAAAGTAGTTATGGCAGAAAAGTGGAGTCATGAATAATACATTAGATCTGTTAGTGATTTGACGTTAAGTCTTATCCAATCTGTTTTGGATCATAGTTAGGAGAAAGGTTTATATGTGACTCTAATATGATTATAGGATAGTGGCCCAGAGTTTTCAAAATGACTTTGACTAATAGGCCTCCTCTCGCTAGATTACCTTTGAAAATAAAAGTGATATAAGCATAGTTTAGATCTCATTTGAAGAGAGGAACACATAAAAGAATACATTCGAAGATGATTAACTCATTTCTTATCCAAGTTTTTAGAGATGAAGATCTTCTTGCGTAGGTAAGGTGAATTACATATACTGAGGGTCCCACTTCTCATGCAAACCTATTTATTTTAAAGATAGAACTCTAAAGTGGATACTTGAAGGTTTTTACCTCAAATTTTTGGAAGGGGTTATTCAAAGGGTTCAGAACAAATATGAACTTCAGCACATCCTATCATCCCGAGTCTGATGGGAAAATAGAAAGGGTGAACCAAGTGATAAAAGATATGTTAAGAATGTATGTGATGGACAAACGATCTAAATGGGAAGATTACCTACACTTGGTATAACTTTCCTACAACAATGGGTATCAAGCATCACTGAAAATGAGCCTGTTTAAAGAAATTTATGGTAGAAAGTGCAACACTCTAGTAAGTTGGGACAATCAAGCTGATAGGTAAGTGGTTGGGCCATATTTTCTCGAGGAAATGGAAGAGAAAATATTGAAGATTGAACATAATTTGAAGGTTTCCCAATAAAGGAGTAAACACTATCCAGACAAAGGCAAAACTTATAGGTAATTTAAAGTAGGGGATCATGTATTCTTGAAAGTGAAGGCCAACAAAAGCTCTCTGAAGTTGGGAAATTGTTCAAAGTTGGTAGCTCGCTATTGTGGTCCATTTGAAATCCTACAGAGGATTGGTCCAATAGCTTATATGCATGCTTTTCCTGCATCTATGTCTATACATAATGCATTTCATGTCTAATTGGTTAAGAAAAATATACCTGATGATAATCATGTTATTGATTGGAATGTGATTCAGGTGGAGAAAGAAAGCGCTTTTCAGGTACATTCGGTGCACATACTGGACTAGAAAAGCAGGCAGCTCTAGAATCAATCCATAGAGCTTGTAAAATTCTAGCAGACCTGGTACGGTCCTGAGGATGCAACATGGGATCATGAAGATGTTATGTGGGAAGAGTACCCGCATCATTTTTAAGATTTTGGAAATCTTGTTATTATTGTGTAAATAAGTTGCACTGAGGACAGTGCAAAAATCAGGGGAGGGGATTGTAACACCCCAAGGCCGAGCCCCTACTAAATTGTAATTATTTTTATAGGATGGTGAGCCAAATGTTTATAAGCTGGAAGACTTATATGTTTATTAGGTCGGAGAGCCTAGATTCTTAAGGCCAATGAGCCTATTTTTGTATATGTAAACACTCATATCATTAATAAAATTATATCGCTGCATGTAGAACAACCACGAAGAAAGATTTGTGGGGCACTAAGCTCCACTAGGTAGGTTAAGGGAAGGAGATAAATGTCTAGGAATAGGGGCTAAGATAGAGGGCTTACCTCTAAGGGGATAATATTATATTATTATTTCCTAAAGGATAAGGTTGACATAATATGTATTTCCCTAAGTTTATGGGGAAATGGAATGAGTTTTAAGTGGAGCTCATCCAGCTTCATCAAGACATGTGTCAACCTGGGTGCATGCAGGTTATAGCTGAGAAAGTCAGCTTGTTGGGGGTTCACTCCCCATTATTGCATTCCTTTGCTAGTCTCGCATTCCCTCACCATTCTTGGGACCCTCATGATTCTCACACGTCTACCATAACCACTTTTTCACGCACTGAACCATTGCCTTCATCGTCGACCTCTGCATCTATAATGCACCTCTGGAACCTGTAGGCACTGTGAACTATCCTATACATTTCCTATGAAGTACAACACACCTTTAATTTTCCTGAGCCCATACCATGCCTTAACAATTTTTTGTTGCTACCAATGCAGTTCCTTGAATGATCGTAGCATGTTGCCATCATCTGATTTATACTGAGCTTTGTTGTTGCCATCACCCTTACTGGAATTGACTTACGAGCTGGATTGAAGAAATAGGTTGTCAAGCCTGTGGTTTGAATAGGTGGGTTATAAGGCCCACATATTGAATAATTAAGTTTCCATGCCTGTAAGAAACTCTCTCCAGGTGAGAGAGGTTGTTGGGGAAGTGATTTTCCCAGAGGGATCCCAACGACAGCTATAGTGTTCTGAGAATTCATGTCTAGCATGTTGTTGAAGCCTTGGAAGGGCAGTGGGGCAGCTGAAGGACTGTTGAGTAGAGAAGGGGCACACTTCCTAGGGTGGGATAGGCATGCAGGGAATGAGAGGCTATAGGCTATTAGTGTGAGCTAGATCCTAGGAGAAAATCCTTCCAATTGATCTGTGTGAATTTTCTGTTGTCTTTGCCAAGCCTAGGAATCCCTTTCCCGATGAATTTTAGTCCCAGTTCAGGGGTGACCCACTTTTGAGCATGATGAGCATCATTTTCTAAGGTTGGGAGGTTTGTGGAAGGTCTGCACACATTTTTTGGTCATATGTTAAAAGATAAGTACCAAATCTTCGTTCTATGTATGATGTGTATATTGAAATAGAGTTATAATGTTGCTATAATTGTCTATGTATAATGACTGCATGTTTTAATGTTATTTGTGCAAGAATAGTGGCATGAACAAAATGTTATAGCTATTTGATTTGCATTAGGTAGATATGTTTATAAATATCTATGGTATCAGAGCATGAAAGTTATTCGGTGGCATGGTCTGGCATGTTGGTTTAAGGTACGGGGATGCTACAAATTGATATCATAGCTAGAAGAAAAGATAAAGTGGTTGGGTAGCATTACCCGAAAGAGGTTGATGGTCGGGGATGCTACAAATTGGTATCAGAGCTAGAAGAAAATATAAAGTCTTTTGGGTAGCGTTACCCGACAAAGATTGGTGGTCGGGGATGCTACATTGTAAGGATGACTCTAGGATTTCTCACCACATCAAACCTCATCTCATGTTCCTTCTTGAATTCATTCAATATTTCCTTCCCACTCATGATAAGTATACTTGGGCTAGATTCCTCCTTCACTTTCTTGTCCTCCATTGGTAGCAACATGTGTATACAACAATTCTTCTCAACGATGTAAGTATTTTTTCACCCATCATGTATGACATTTCTGTCAAATTTCCACGATCTTCCCAACAAAAAATGAAAAATGACCATGGGTATTACATCACACAGAATATCATCTTTACAACCTCCTATCTTAAATTCAACATTTCACTATCGAATTACCATGACTTAGTGTCCCTTCTGCAACCATGATACCATGTATAGTTTTCGATGTGAAGTTTTCTCCAGCTCCATATTTTCCACCATTTCCATGGACACCAAATTATCATTGCTCCCACTGTCTATGATCACCTTGCATACCATGTCCTTGGACTTGCAAGAAGTCCTAAACAAACTGTTTCTATGAACTGGCTCTTTTGCTTCTTCCATTGGTTTTAAGAGAACTTTCCTCATCATGATAGATTTCCCATATTTTGCTACTTTTTCCTCAACATTCCTTCTTTGAGCTTAAGAAATGTGAGCTTCTCCACCTCCTTCTTTCTTTTTCATCTCAGGGCATTCCCAATACATATGCCATGAATTTCCACATGCATAGAATTTCACTTCTCCTCCTCTACCGCTTCCTCTTCCTTGATAAAAAGAGGTTTTGCCACCAAATTTCCCCCTTATGGAACTTCCTCCTCTTTCTTTATGACTGTGATACTTTCCAGCTTTAGGTTTGGGTTTATGGAACTTTTCTCGGACAATTCCTTTTCCTCTTCTTGGACACTTTCCTTTGTTTCATTGGCCTTGTTTTCTGGCCAACTTCTCCTCTACTTTTAGTGTAGACTGATAAGCCTATTCCATCGTTATCGTGGTCATCATGTACATTTCCTCTTGGATTTCATATCTCAGGCCATTAATATAACTGGCAACCTTTTCCTCATCGCTCTCTCGATGTCCTGCTCTAATGTTCAATCTGTAAAACTCCTCAATGTATTCTTTCACTGTCAAGCCCTTATGTCTCAAGTTCTGCAATCTCCTAAATAGATTTATCTGATAGTATTTGGGTATGAACTTAGATTTCAATTTAGCTACCATCCTATCCCATTTTTTTTATCTTTTTCTTACCTTTGTGCCTTTTATCAGCTTGCAATTCATCCCACCATAGCGTTGCATGTCCCTTTAGTCTGGTAACAACATGCTTCACCTTATTTTCATCCTCGATCTATTCATAATCAAATTATTTTTATAAGTCTCTTATCCAATCTAACAGCTCCTCAACATCCAAGTTTGCTTCATACATCGGGACTTCCATTTTTTCTCTGGCTCCCATTTTTACAACTACTTTCAATAAGCGTTCCTCTGCAGTGTCTTCTCTTGAACCTCCTTCAACTTCCATTTCTTCACTCTTAGCTTCAATGATGTCACCAACATCAAGTTCTCTTCTCTTCTCTGTCTCCATGGCATTCAATTTTGCATGGGGTTGCCTCATTTCTCATTCCTAGGATGGATTTTCTACAGGTCTCTCTACACATCTTTTGGGAAACATGATTCTAAAATTTATTTCACACAAAGCTTAAATTCAGTCTCAGATACCACTTGATGCAAACCCCACCCTCTCATAGGGTCCACGTGACCTCCTGGTCTAGGATCGTTCTATTCGGGACATAAAACTAGCTCACGGGCTCCCTCTGAGCCCAAAATTTCAATACACAGGTCCTTAAAACTTCTTCCTGAATGAAAATTCTCTTTTTCAGGGATCCCTGAGTGCTGGAAAAACCTCCTCGGAGACCAATGGCAAAAACTGTGGGGCAAACCTTCAATCCCCAAAAGTTTTGGGACTTCAGGAATACACAATATGCTAACTGTAGAACACTAGGTAGTAAGATCAACGACTTTCAACAAATACCAAGATCAGTGGCTCAAATTAAGTTGTTTGGGCTTCGACAATTTTTTTGACCGCGCACAACATACTCATCTTGGTGTAATTATATGCATAATATATTACCAAACATAAATTATCGACTCGGATTCGTAATCAATAGATTTGATGCACTATATGTGTGTATAACAGGTAGGTTGCTATGTCTGATGAGTATAGCATAAAGAAGAAACATTCAATAACAAAATACTCTATTTTGGAATATCTAAATGGTTCACACGACTTTAAACTTAGAAGAGAAAATTGATAACAAAACTTCTCAAGCAAATAGTCAATCAAAAGGTTCTTTCTTAGGTGACAAGTTTGTTCATTCTAATCTTATGAAATGGAGAGATCGACTTAAGATCTTGTTCCTTGTAGCAACTAAAAACAACAATTAACAATCAACTTTATCTACTCTTAAACAGAAATCAATCCCAACTCTATTATATTCAATCAAACCTTCTTTAGTACAGGAAGCAACCAACATGACTGAAAGACTTTATTATGGAACATGAAGGTAAGAGATAAATTCCTATAGTTCCTGTACCGCTAAGAACACCACACTTGCAAACTCAAAATAACACTCTCTTTGCTTAGCAATTACACACATCAAATTCTTGTCATTTAAATGTTAACCTGTAGAAGTAGAAAATGAAGCTATCTATAATGTCCAATATCTAATTACTCACACTAAATCAGAAGAAAATGATTATATGCTAAACTTTAAAATGTATTTGAAATCATTGACAACACATACAATTGTTAAATGTTCACACTCACACAATCACACAAAAATCCAGAATTATAATTACAAATAAAATACAATGAATCTTACCTTGATTGAGTCAGTGGGCCCTTTTCGTACCAACAAGGAATCTTGAGAAAGACTTATAGATAAGAAGATTTGATCATACACACAAAATCCATGAATTGCAGCTTATCTCATTACTTCAGAAAAATAGAGTACAATCAATAGTTTTCAAAAACCAATCCTACAACATAAATATTCTTCTCTTCAAGAACCAATCTTACACCATAAAAATTCCTTCCTCACTCAGACCTATGAGGTATTATTTATATATAAAATCCATAGAGGAATGGATGAAACCAAATCCCCAAACTAAGAAAACAATTTTCACAATTTTAGGATAAATCCCACAAATCTATGTTTTTTTTATCAATCTGGGCAGATTCGAGTTAGGGCTCCACCCATATCACCCAAAACAATTCTAATTTGAAACATTGCTTGCATATTACTCAATTTTCCACATTGTATACAAAACCATATCTTCGAATTTCTAGATCTGATACCATATTCACAGAAATCGAGGCGCAAGTTGGCAGTTTGAGTTTTTTGCTAATTTTGACATAATCATTCCCCCTGAGATGGATGTCCACACGTGTGATATAGGTGAATTATGACTCACATGTATACATATAAAAATCATTCTAGACAAAACCCATGTGACCGATTGTCGTCTAGAGACATTCAAAAATTCAGAATTATGTCTAGTATCGGACTAGCACAATTGGCACCGTATTAGAACAGTTAGTACTGAAATCCTGTAGGCAGGGGTTTAGTAATGGATGAACAAAATCATGACTATGGGTACCAAACCAGCGTGATGGTAGTACCAGATGGATATAGTACAGGAATAGGCACAATCAAGTACTGGATGAAGCTGGTACCGGAAGAGGCAGAGAGTTGGTACCAGATGAAGTGCAGAGTTGGTACTGGATGAAGTTGGTACCGAAAGAGGTGGAGAACTAGTACCAAATGAAGCAAAAAGATGGTACTGGATGAAGTTGGTACAGGAATAGATGGAGAGATGGTACAGAATGAAGTGTTGAATGTATTGGTATCGGATGCAGTGTTGTGAAGGTATCGGAATAGGTGGAACCTTGGTACTGGAATAAGTGGAGCCTTCGTACTGGAATAGACTGGGTACCATATCACACCATAGTTGTAGTACCAGATCATGCTATAGATGTAGTACTAGAATAGTGAGGTACCAGATCAAGTTGCTTAAGATTCAAAGTGATTAGGATCATACATAATCAAGCATTTAATCGAATTAACTCAAGAAAACTAAACAAATCATGTTGTAATCATAAGTTACCTCTCTATGCATATGGACAAGGTCATCAAGTGTATTTGTGGAGGAAACAGTCAATTATATACATATAGCATAGGTAAAATGGGCTCAGATAGAGGATAATGTAGGCTAATAAAGGTGTCAAAATGGAGACTCAACATTCCCCAATGCTTAAGTCATTGCATGTCCACATGCAACAATGATTTTTGAAATTTCAAAATTGATGGTACTCCTCACTCGATCAAGCATTCCCTGAAGTTTCATCTTTCTTCAGATCCTTAACTTCTTTTTTTAAGTAACCTTCTATACAATATAAACTTCCTGGCCTATTCTTCACACTTCTTACTCATGGAAAAGTAGTTATGGTGGAAAAGTGGAGTCATGAATAATACATTAGATCTGTTAGTGATTTGACGTTAATTCTTATCCAATCTGTTTTGGATCATAGTTAGGAGAAAGGGCTAGATGTGACTCTAATATGATTATAGGATAGTGGCCCAGAGTTTTCAAAATTACTTTGACTAATAGGTTGCCTCTCGCCATATTACCTTTAAAATAAAAGTGATATAAGCATAGTTTAGATCTCATTTGAAGAGAGGAACACATAAAAGAATACATCTTAAGATGATTAACTCATTTCTTATCGAAGTTTTTAGAGATGAAGCTCTTATTGCTTAGGTAAGGTGAATTACATATACTGAGGGTCCCACTTCGCGTGAAAACCTATTTATTTTAAAGATAGAACTCTAAAGTGGATACTTGAAGGTTCTTAAGAACATCATCCAAGATATATAAAGGTCATCTCCTAACCTTTATTTGATAATGATTGCTTCCGAATGAGACCCAAGTGTTTTTGCTCAGTTTTAGGTGTTGCACTTTATGTTTTTCAGCTCCCTTTACTGAGCATAGCCCACTACTAGCAGGCTTGTTCAGTAACCCGACGGGTTTACCTTAGTACCATACAAGCATGGCCCCACTGCCAGTAGGCCTGTTCAGTACCTCGGTGAGTTTATTTGTGCTTCCTGATACTTCCTTTTTATTAAATTACCCAAAATATTTAGAATGATGTATATTGGGAATTGATATTTTTAGAGTATAAGGAAGGCAGGTGGTACGAGAGTGTTTTAGAGTTATTAGGCACATAATTAACTGCTTGCAATTATCCCAAGGGTGACATCATCCACATTAAACTTAAATCTCA
>JASDQU010013078.1:45078-55219 GCA_032191745.1 Picea mariana | reverse complement strand
ATAACACTCTCTTTGCTTAGAAATTCCACACATCAAATTCTTGTCATTTAAATGTCAACCTGTAGAAGTAGAAAATGAAGCTATCTATTATGTCCAATATCTAATTACTCACACTGATTAAGAAGCAAATGATTCTATGCTGAACTTTAAATTGTATTTGAAATCATTGACAACACATACAATTGTTAAATGTTCACACTCACACAATCACAGAGAAATCCAGAATTATAATTACAAATAAAATACAATGAAGCTTACCTTGATTTTTTTGGTAGGCCCTTGTTGTACCAACAAGGAATCTTGAGAAATACTTACAGAGAAGAATATTTGATCATACACACGAAATCCATGATTTGCAACTTACCTTATTACTTCAGAAAAACAGAGTACAATCAATTGTTTTCAAAAACCAATCCTACAACATAATTATTCTTCTCTTCAAGAACCAATCTTACACCATAACAATTCTTCCCTTACTCAGACCTATGATTTATTATTTATACATAAAATCCATGGAGGAATGGATGAAACTGAATCCCCAAACTAAGAAAACAATTTTCACAATTTTAGGATAAATCCCACAAATCTGTGTTTTTTATCAATTTGGGCAGATTCGAGTTAGGGCTCCACCCATATCTACCAAACCAATTCTAATTTTAAAAAACTGCCCACGTATTACTCAATTTTCCATATTCTATAAAAAACCCATATCTTTTAATTTCTATATCTGATACCATATGCGCAGAAATTGAGGCACAAGTTGGCAGTTTGAGTTTTTTCTTAATTTTGGTAGAATCATTCCCCCCTAAGTTGGAGGTCCACACGTGAAAGTTGGGTAAATTATGACTCGAATGTTTGCATGTAAACATCATTTTGGACAAAACCCATGTGATCGATTTCCATCTAGAAACATTAAAAAATTATGAATTATGTCTAGTACCGGATTAAAATAGTTGGTATCGAATTAGAACAGTTAGTACTGGAATCTTGTAGGCAGGGGTTTAGTATCATATGAACACAGTCATGACTATGGGTACTGGACCAACACAATGGTAGTACCAGATGGAGCTAGTACCGGAATAAGCGCAAACTGGTACCAGATGAAGCTAGTATCGGAAGAGGCGAAGAGCTGGTATCGGATGAAGCACAGAGTTGGTACCAGATGAAGCCGGTACTGAAAGAGGCGGAGAGCTGGTATCGGATGAAGTGTTGAATGTGTTGGTACCACATGAAATGTTGTGCGGGTACCAGAATAGGTGGAACCTTGGTACTAGAATAGGTGAAGCCTTGGTACAGGAATAGGCTAGGTACCAGAATAGACTGGGTATTGGATCGTGCCATAGTTGTAGTATTGGATCGTGCTATAGTTGTAGTACCAGAATAGTGAGTTACCAGATAAAGCTTCTTAAGAGTCAAAGTGATTAGGATCAAACATAATCAAGAATTTAATTGAATTAACTCAAGAAAACTAAACAAATCATGCCTTAATCATATGTTACCTCTCTATGCATATGGACAAGGTCATCAAGTGTATTTGTGGAGGAAACAGTCAATTATGTACACATAGAATAGGTAAAATAGGCTCAGATAGAGGGTAATTTAGGGTAATAAAGGTGTCAAAATGGAGACTCAACATTCCCCCATTCTTAATTCATTGCATGTCCTCATGCAACAATTATTTTCAATGGAGACTCAACAACACACAACACTTTTGAATTGTCGGTTGTTGAAAAGGAGTAGATCTAATAGCTCCTATTCTTCCACTAGATTGACATATCTTTGCCTCTTTCACACTCCAAGATTCAGTGATTTGTCCACAACCTTTCCACAAATCTCTCATATTGCAGAAAGGAACTTACGCCCAAGTATTAAATTGATGTTCCAAAAGCATAGATGCATGGATGGTTTTGATCTATTCTCTTTGGGCTTCAACAATTTCTTTTGGTCGGCCATCTAATGCAACTCTTTATATCTTCGATGTTGAAATGCTTCTCTATCCTCCACGTGTCCCCTTCCTAATCGACAGTTATGATGCATTCGGGAATTCGACAATTTTTCTCCCTGTCTGCACGATGATTCAATTTCTATGAAGTGTCACATCCCCAAACTACAGGATCTGTCGCCATGCATCCTTCTCCAATAGATGACTAGGATTGACTCTGAACTTCAGGCCTTCACAGACCCTCACAAGACTGCACTTGTTTACTCTGGAGTGTCATTTTAGCACTCTATAAATTTGTTTGGCTAATAAAACAAATGACAGAGGTAACCTACAACACAACTTTAGAGCTAGATACTAGACTACTCACCTCAAAGAGGGCTCTCTCATGTCACTTGGTGTTTCTTTGACAATCAATGGCTAGGTTTTGTTGTTTTGGGGGTCTTTTATAGATTTTCTAGCAAGGAAGGGGAGGGACACTTAGGGATGTGGAGTCAAACTTCTAAAAATGAATGGAAACACTAATTGGCTAATAAAACTCTCCAGAGGATAAAGGCTAAATGATGAGATGAATCTGATTTATAAATTGTAACTTATTGAGTGTAAGAAGAAAGGAGAAAACAAGTAACTGTATCAGAGCATTAATGAAATGAATTCTGAATTAGTTAGGAAGAACTTAACATAGTTTAAATTTCTTAATCCAAGAGCATCACAAGATGAATTTTGGGCCTTTAAACTATCCCATTTAAAAATAAGACAATGTAAATGGAATCAGAAACATAGGAAATACATACAAAGAAAGAAGACAAAATTCATATCACCACCATTAGAATATTTTCATGGAGACTTCAAAGACTTTTGCATATGTATACTATTCATCTTCAGAAAATTACATTCAAGTTCAAACAGTTAAATCATGCCCTTGCACTTCTTCCAACCCCTAATACATTTGGAACTCCTAATATTTATACAAGCTGAGTTCCTTCGGTTTGAAACCGATTACATTGATTACAAAGAAATGTTTCGTTTTCTGAAACCAATTACAATGTTTAAAATGGAACATTTTGGTTCTGAAATTGATTATAATGATCAGCAAGAAATGTTTATTAATCCAAATTTTGGATTTTCTGGCTTTTCAATCCCTATCTTTGCCCTTTGACTCTATTTCAACCCTTTGTGTGATTCGTTCTCTTTCATTGACCTCTGCACATCATTTTCCAGGCCCTGGAAAATTGCATTTGGCCTTACCCAACATGATTATCTCCTTCGATTGTGAGTTAGGAAATGCTCTGTCTCAAATATAATTTTATGCCTAAAAACAAGTGGAACTGGTGAGTATAGTTAGTGTACTATTGAGTTGGAGATGAAGATGGTGATTGCACTAAGGCTTGAACGATCCAACATTCGAAATAGAATAAAATAAATGAACAATTGCTCTTCTATACCTTTCCGCTTTTCGGGGGCATGATAAAGTGGTTTGGGGAAACCCCCTTTTCACCCCAAAATGAACCTAGTGGTGCCATGTAGCCCCAAACGAAAACCATGGTTTGTATTTCGGCCCTCTTTCCGAAATTAACCTTCATGCAGTTTCTCTCCCTGAAATCATCCTCGACCGTTGATTTGGAGAGTTCATGATTTGTGGCGTATTGGGTCCCATCATATTAGCACCCCTACCAGATTTAGCCTCTTCCTTGGTTTATCAATCTTCTAAACCAATTTTAGCATCCTTCTAGATTCAGTGATGATCTTAAAATTTTATTTCAATAGTTTAAATGAAGAAAATCATAAAGGTAAAGAATTTCCTTCAGCTTTTTCGGTACTTTCTTCATATTCGTGTTTGTAACTATGATATGTAGACTGATTGTTCTCATTACACTATTGAAAAGGAACATTTTCTGATAGAGAACATGCAATTGGTTGTTCTAGGAAGTAAACAACATAATCATCATCATATTCCTCATATATAGGCAAATCGACAACATCTGCAATGTCATCTAACAAGGAAAATCTTGGGACATCAACCTGCTCTTCAACAAGATGATTTGCAAATTCACTTTCTTGACTGTCTACAAATGAATACATAAAACAATCAGCCTCATGCTTATCATGGTATGGATCAAAAGCTAAATTAGCACCTTCTTTTTCAATAAGTGGAATATAATCCTTTGTAATATCATTAGGATTTAAAACTTCAAGGGGACATATGATATTATTAACCCTCTTCTCAAGATTCAAATCAATTTTTTTTTGTTCATATTCATTGTCATGTTCTTTAGCATCCAACTCCTCATTTTGAATCTATTTACATGCTTGAATATTGTGTTGAATCTGCTGAGCATCGTTAAACATTTGTTGCAAGGATCTCGTTAAACATTTGTTGCAAGGATCTCCCATGATGTCCTTTCATACCTCTATCAATGGATCTCATCCTCTAGTGCAATCTTTGAATCACATTGGAATCTTGATTGGAGTCATCAGGTGGAAATGTACATCCTTCTTGTGTCTAACCTCTGTCCACCATCAGAAATCAGGTCTAAACCTTGTTATTTCTCCCAAGGAAGATTTCCTTTTCGGTCTCAGAAATGACACAAGAATGTTAGCACTCTATAAATTTGTTCGGTTGATAAAAAAAATGACAGAGGTAACCTACAAACCAACTTTATATATGAATACTATCCTGCTCAACTTAGAGAGGGATCTCTCGATTCACTTGGTGTTTCTTTGACAATCAATGGCTAGGTTTTGTTTTTTGGGGTTTTTTTTTATAGATTTGTTGGCAAGGAAGGGGAGGGACACTTAGGGATATGGAGTCAAGCTTCTGAAAATGAATGGAAACACTAACAAGAAAATAAAACTCTCCAGAGGATAAAGGCTAAATGAGGTGATAAATCTGAGTTATAAATTGTAACTTGCAGAGTGTAAGAAGAAAGGATAAAACAAGTAACTGCATCGGAGAATTAATGAAATGAATTCTGAATTAGTTAGGAAGAACTTAACACAATTTAAATTTCTTAAGTCAAGAGCATCACAAGATGAATTATGCGCCTTTAAACTATCCAATTTAAATAGAAGATAGTGTAAATGGAATCAGAAACACGGGAATTACATACAAAGAGAGAAGACAAAACTCATATCACCACCATTAGAATATTTTCATGGAGACGTAAAAGACTTCTGCATATGTATTCTATTCAGCTTCAGAAAATTACATTCAAGTTCAAACAGCTAAATTGTGCCCTTTCACTTCTGCCAACCCTTGATACATTTGGAACTCCTAATATTTATACAATTTGAGTTCCTTTGGTTTGAAATCGATTACAGTGATTACAAAGAAACATTTTGGTTTTTGAAACCAATTACAATGATTAAAATGGAACGTTTTGGTTATGAAACCAGTTATAATGATCAGCAAGAAATGTTTATTAATCCATATTCTAGTTTTTCTGGTGTTTCAGTCCCTCTCTTTGCCCTCTGACTTTGTTTTGACCCTTCGTGTGATTCGTTGTCTTTCACTGATCTCTGGACATCATTTTTCAGGCACTGGAAAACTGCATTTTTCCTTTCCCTGCTAGATTCTCTTCTTCAATTGCAAGTCAGGAAATGCTCTATCTTAGATATAATTTTTTTCCTCAAAAAGAGTGGAACTAGCAAGCCAAGTTAGTGTATTGTTGAGATGCAGCTAAAGATGGTGGTCGCACCAAGGTTTGAACGATCCATCATTCGAAATAGAATAAAATAAATGAAAAACCACTCTTCTATAACTTTCCTTTTTTTGGGGGCATGAGAAAGTGGTTTGGAGCAACCCGATTTTCACCTCGAAATGCACGTAGTGGTGCCACGTAGCCCTAAATGAAAACCATAGTTTAGATTTCGGCCTAATTTCCATAATTAACCTTTTTGCAGTTTCTCTCCCTGAAATCATCCTCGACTATTGATCTAGAGAGTTCACAATTCGCAGCATATCGGGTCCCATCAACTTAGCACTCTGCCAGATTTAGCCTCTTCCTTGGTTTATCAGGCTTCTAAATAAATTTTAGCGTCCTGCTAGATTCTGAAATATTGATTTTACACAATAAAAATTATCATGTGATAACATGTCGGACCTCTCGACTTTTGGATCTGTTGCCACGTGTCCTTCCTCTAACCAACGATATAGATCAATTTCGTACTTCGGGACTCTGGAGAGATCGAACTCCTCTTCCTTATATTCTCTTGGAGTGTCTATCATTTGAATCTTATAATTTGATAACACTTTTCCCTACCAATAGACGGCCCAGATGAACTTCGGGGCTTGAGGACTTCGGGGGTCCTCCACTACTAATTTCTTCCGGAGTTCTAATCCACCAGAGTAGACGATTTTCTGACATGTGTCCTCAGATTTTGGACGGCCACGATTAACTCCAACCTTCAGGACTTTAGGGGTCTTGACTTCTCCACATGCCAAATCTCATGAATGCATGAATTCCAAAGGACTTCACCGATTAACCCTCGTGCAACTCCTCCTGATCCAACGGTTGTTTACTCTCCTGAAAATTCTGGAATGGATCTCAACCATTGATTCCCACTCAAGGATATCTCATCCTTTAAGCTTTGCATCCAACTTATGCCAAACTCGTGAAATATTAATGAATTATAGGGTTAAACCTCATGTTGCTTCTCTAGATATAAAGGTGACAAAAGATATTGTATCTTCCCGAACAAATCTCAATTGTTTGACTCTTGAAACAAACAAATATTCTCCTCCTTGAGGATTCTCATCGCTATCCTTCCTGTACTTTGTTCCTTGAGGTATTTCATACCTCTGGCACACTACTTGTATCCTTTAACTTCTAATAAATTTTTGGAATTAGAGATTTTTGAAAAAATTCTCCTTTACGCACTCCTTGCATAGGTCTTCTCCAATATTTTCTTTCCACTTAGAAATTGTGCACTATCTTCACTTCAACTAAACAATTGTGCACTCCTTTCACATCAACTGAACAATATTTCACTCCTTTCACTTGAATTGCAAATTCGCGTTATCTCTTCTGAGCTTATGATTCTATCTCAACTCATCCTATGCACTCCTTGTGGGAACTAACCACTCCTTGCACCAGGAATCTCAAAAGAGAAACAAATGAAACTTATAGACACACAAAAGGTTTCCACACTTAATCATGAAAAAAATATCCATGCATAAAATATACATAAAGAGATAAAACACGAGGAGCATAAAGAAACATCACATATACTTAATTAATTCATATGAACACAATGCCATACATTTGGAATCAACCCTCTCTACTTGTATTCATTTAGTAAAATATGTACATGGACTCATATATCGCTCTGTAACTCTTAATAAGCTTCAACATCTCTCTCAGATAATAATACACAGTAATAAAAATAGCATTCAACATCCTCATTTGGGCACATAATACATACATTTATACAAGGAGAGGCTTCTCGAACCTTCCCTCCAAACTACCTTAGTGCTATCCTATCATAGTTAATACATTCATCTACTAAGGACTAATACACTGAATGGAAATTACATTCAGATATGAGTTGATACTCAGTATCTATACAACCTTATCTAATAATTAAAATGATTACAAATTCAAAGGTCTTATGTGATGGGTCTTTCCTCAAAATATTAAAAAGATTTAAATTACAATCCCTTTAAAAAAAAATGGCGTGCCCTCCTTGGAATTCAAAAATAGTTTGAAATATGTGCGCTCGGTGTTGATTTGTCCACCACCTAGCCTCTTTAATTATTGATGGCGATGCTCCTGCATCATTGTTTCTATCTAACCAACTGATATTTGTAGAAGCTCGCGAACTTCCTCCTTTATCATTCTTATCACCATTCCTTCCACCCTCATGGGTTTTCACCTAGATGGAAATCATAAACAACAACAACATCCATGTCTTTAACCCTGCTATATCATTTTTCCTGAATACATAATCCATCATTAGTCATACTCAATCATTATTTCATAAGAATAGACTATTCTAAGTTCACAAGTATGTTATATGCATATCCAAGAATGTACATATGCAAAATTACACATACATATGCACCAAGAATTCACTGTTAGCATCGCTACTAATGCATATGCAATTTAACTTCATTGTATATTTCATGCATTCTAGTGCATTTCTATTTTAATTCACTTATTTATTTATCTATTTATGTTGTAGTTGGTTTTCCTTGAACTCCTTCAGATCATTGTTTCCTTTATGTGCTCCCATTCTTCTCATATGCACTATTGTTTCCTGGTATGAACACCGTAAAGCCAAGTTCCACTTGGCCATTCTACAATCCAACCAGTGTACTCAAATTGCAATAGCTCCCCTTGGGTAGTCATGCCCAACTTTACCTTTATGAGACATTCCATCACTATGGAATGAAGTAGCTCAAAACATTCCATCATTCTACTACAACATTCTTGAATCAAATATTGTTACTCCTAGTTATTCATTAGGTTACTTCATTAACATTTCCCTATGAAACCACACCTTTCACACTTAAAACCATTCCCCAATGGAAGTCCATTTCACTTAGTGACATTTTTCAAGTGAGAGAGAATTCCTAATTCTCTACATTGGCATCCTGCTTCCACTATGAACTCTGATATTAGAAGTGGATTTCTTTCACACTTAATATTTGCAACTTTATACACATTTCTATCTTCAAGGATATGAAGCCTTACTTTTTTCCTTCTATTCCCTTCAATGACATTTTTAACCTGCTAGCTTCATATCCTATGTGAGGATTATTTCTTTTGTAGTACCTCATCCAACTTATGTAAGCTTTGTCATGCTTCCATGACTCTAATATCTGATCATGTTCTTAAATTGATCTAATTATACCTCTAATCCTGACAAACCCGCAAGCGACCATCTTGTTAGAATTATACATATCATACACAAATTGTCAATTAAATTTAAAGGTACCTTTTTTGTTTAATTTATGAAGAAATAGATCACATTTATGAAAAATAGAATGATTCCAGGTCATTCTCCTCTAGCTCAAATTCCCAACGATTGTAATCTTTCCCCCAATTCGATATCTGCATTGAAAGTTATGGATTCTCGAAAAAAATCACTTTCAACCCTTTTTCTCTTGTTTTGCAATAGGATTTTGTCGAAAAATTCCACAGCCCCCTTTAAACTGGTACAAAAWATGAATTATCCACAGRCACTTCCTTYAATCYAATTTCCATGTGACCACAGCAYGAAACCCTGGGCTTATACACTCTTTATCACTTTTCTCTCTTCAACACAAAACAATTCATCCACTAGCCCCCTTTTTTTCTACGAAAACAACAATTCGAGCACTAGCCCCATTTCATTTCCATAAATTTCTCATATGACTAGAGCTATGACAAATCGCTTAGTTGATATGTGCCTATTCATAGTTTTGGAACTTAGAGCTTCGGAGGGTTCACCTTCATCACACTTCATTTTCCCCAAATGTTGAACTAGTCAACTTTCGAACATACCCTTCTTTGGAGCTTCGGGGCTCTGAAACTTCAGGCTTCGGGGTTTCTACCTTTATCATACCATGTTTCCTTTGAACGTTGAATTCGATAACACCTGGATTCTCATTAGCAACCATGCACCAGGGGGGTGCTAAGTGGAAAAAAATACAGAGATGACATGTGGCCCATTCTACGGGTGACACATGTCAAGTTATAACTAGCACAAACGGTCATCAAAAAGCATGGAATACGGTGACACATGGAAAGAATCAAGTGTTTCCATGTCACCCTAGGCGATGTCAGCAGGCCACATCTTTCTGGTGCTCTGTGACTTTGACTACTTCGGGATTCAGAAGTTTCTTCTACCATACACCTCAAAACTCTCAAACGTTGAAATGGCGGACTCTCGGTCTATCGCTCTCCAGAGTTTCAGGACTTCAGGCTTCAGGGGACTTCACCACATAACATTACAAATCTCTCGAACCGCTTAACTTCCGAATTGTGCTTCTATGAAGTTTTGGGACTCCAACACTTCGAGGCTTCCGACTTCGGAGGAATTGTTTTTCAACTCCATCCAATATTTTCTTCGAACGTCGAACTTCTAAACAATCGCTAATCTATGGACACGTGTACCCTAATCGTGAATAGTCTAGATTGAGTCTGGACTTCATAGAAAACTTCTCCAAGTGACATACGGAATAAAACTCTTGAATGTCGAATATTTAATAATCTATAG
>JASDQU010013078.1:8996-29863 GCA_032191745.1 Picea mariana | reverse complement strand
GAAACCCTGGGCTTATACACTCTTTATCACTTTTCTCTCTTCAACACAAAACAATTCATCCACTAGCCCCCTTTTTTTCTACGAAAACAACAATTCGAGCACTAGCCCCATTTCATTTCCATAAATTTCTCATATGACTAGAGCTATGACAAATCGCTTAGTTGATATGTGCCTATTCATAGTTTTGGAACTTAGAGCTTCGGAGGGTTCACCTTCATCACACTTCATTTTCCCCAAATGTTGAACTAGTCAACTTTCGAACATACCCTTCTTTGGAGCTTCGGGGCTCTGAAACTTCAGGCTTCGGGGTTTCTACCTTTATCATACCATGTTTCCTTTGAACGTTGAATTCGATAACACCTGGATTCTCATTAGCAACCATGCACCAGGGGGGTGCTAAGTGGAAAAAAATACAGAGATGACATGTGGCCCATTCTACGGGTGACACATGTCAAGTTATAACTAGCACAAACGGTCATCAAAAAGCATGGAATACGGTGACACATGGAAAGAATCAAGTGTTTCCATGTCACCCTAGGCGATGTCAGCAGGCCACATCTTTCTGGTGCTCTGTGACTTTGACTACTTCGGGATTCAGAAGTTTCTTCTACCATACACCTCAAAACTCTCAAACGTTGAAATGGCGGACTCTCGGTCTATCGCTCTCCAGAGTTTCAGGACTTCAGGCTTCAGGGGACTTCACCACATAACATTACAAATCTCTCGAACCGCTTAACTTCCGAATTGTGCTTCTATGAAGTTTTGGGACTCCAACACTTCGAGGCTTCCGACTTCGGAGGAATTGTTTTTCAACTCCATCCAATATTTTCTTCGAACGTCGAACTTCTAAACAATCGCTAATCTATGGACACGTGTACCCTAATCGTGAATAGTCTAGATTGAGTCTGGACTTCATAGAAAACTTCTCCAAGTGACATACGGAATAAAACTCTTGAATGTCGAATATTTAATAATCTATAGACACGCATCCCAAACAACGGACGATCATGATTTTATCTGGAGTTTGGGAATTCCAGAGATTTTCTTCCTGGAAGCTTAAGGAGTCACTTCTCCCGGAGTGTTGAACCTATGAACTGTCGTGATATCTACGGCTCATGCTCGATCACATGCAGCTCTCGTGGTTGGGATTTGATCTTCTCCATTGTGCCTCACCTCTTGATTTGTGCCTGATCCAATGGCCCAGATCTGTCCTTGGACAACTCCATCGATCAAGTACTCCTCCCTATGATCTACAACGTAGATTCACTCTGGGACTTTGGATATTCAGGGATTTTACCTCCTTTTCATCAAAGACGTCAAATTTTTTGAGGCAATGAATTCTAAAGGACTCTGGTGCTTAACGACCCCACACCTTCTCCAGATCCAAAGGTTGCGAAGGATTTGTCTTCTCCTGAATAGATCCAACGGTCCAAATCTAAACTTTATCCCACAGTGGCGATTATTTCATGAATTTTAAAGGGATGATCATGATCCTTCAATCCCTTACTAAAGATCTCAAATGTTCTATCTTCTGCACAGAATCTGCAATGCCATTCCTCCTGAGCTTCACGACTTCAGATTCCTAACTCGATCTCACCCACAAGATCTTGTCTAACAAATATGGCCCATTTCGGCTCAGTGTTTCAAACTGTAGCTCTGATACCAATCTGTAATGTACCTAGCCTCCCATAGGCCGGGGTACGCCACTTAATCTGACTTCAACACGCCCAACCACCAACAAGCAGGGCACGCTGCAGTCCCAAGACTCAGTTCTTTGAACATATATTGAATAGTAACAACATTTAATCTGAAAACAAGCATGAAATAACCACATGCATAAATCAAGATCCCTGCTACAACATAAAGCAGTAAACAATGTTCCATTCACAATAAATAACCAGCAGATAGGCACATAAAGCAGGGCACGCTGCAGTCCCAAGACTCAGTTCTTTGAACATATATTGAATAGTAACAACATTTAATCTGAAAACAAGCATGAAATAACCACATGCATAAATCAAGATCCCTGCTACAACATAAAGCAGTAAACAATGTTCCATTCACAATAAATAACCAGCAGATAGGCACATAAAAATACATATCTTAGATATAATTAAATACACAGCAGAATAAACATATACAAAAAACATAGAGCACTTATATTTCAATTAAACATTCACCAACTGGCTGCAGACCAATGACATTCCTCCCAACCATATAAATTGTTGTTCTTTTACACTCAACAACAGGTCACCCCCACGCCAGGGCTATGAATCCATAAGGACGGGTCCTAGGAAAAATCTAAAAACACACAATAGTTGGCTAACTAGCTCTTAGGTTTCCCAACCTCACAACAAATCTAAATTTCAAGCTCTATTTCCCCCTCATCCTGCACCACCCAAAGAAACGGACACCCTTCTCTACCATGAAGTCCCTCAAAATGTCCCATTTCTCTCTAGGGATCTAGTGCTACTGGTCAGGAAATATCCCTACTAGAAACTCCAAGGATTCGTAGTTATGGACAGTTCTATCTGAACTGCCATGAGTCTCATAACTAACAAGCCTCTCAGCACTGAATCTATCATAGTCCTTTGAGCAATCACAACAATCCAAAGTACATCATCTCTCTTCTACCCAGCTTGCAAAACCCCAAGAGAATAGACCCCCTTCTCTGCCATGCATTCCCTCAGGTTATCCATCTCCTTCCAAGACTCTAGTGCTTTTGGTTAAGAACCTCCCTATTAGGACTCTCAGGACTCACAATTGTGGACAGTTCTATCCGAACTTCCATCAAGTTCATGCACATAGGCATTCATTCCCTTCTGGAACGATCATTAATTATTACAGTGATTCAGTGATGGCTCTCCTCTTCCTCCCATTCATTTCCATGCTCAGCCCAAGAGCATATGAACTATCAATAGTGAGTGAATATGAAAGAAGAACAAGGGAACAAGGGAACTAAATGAACCAAGGGAAGAAGACGAAAAAAAAAGGAAGAATGAACCCCAAACTTCACCCAGAGCCATCCTCACGTAACCATTTGTATCCATGCTCAGACCAAGAGCACAAAAATTTATCTCGAGTGAAGGAAAATGAAGAATAAGAAGAACCAGAGAGAAGAAGCACACCAAAATAGCCCCCAATGGATGTTTATATAATAACAAGAACCAAGAACCACATGGCCTTTCCCAAGAAGCCCATTTAACCACATTTCTCCATAAAATTAGTTATGGTAAATAAAAATAATAATAATAATACCTAGCCCCTCAAGCCCCCTCTCTCATGGAATCATATCCACCTATGTCTTTTCTCCTTTCTTGTCTTGCAGCCAGCGATGTATTTTATTAATGTATATGAAGTATTACATTTCCTAGGCACTTTGGCCCCTTTTTGAATTTATCGGCTCACCAGCCTAAGTCACAATTACATAATACATTATAGTTCATAAGGGTTAAAACTAGGATGTTACAGCGGTCATTGTATGTAACAAAAGCATAGGTGGTTTCGAGGCTATTTCTACAAATGTTTTGGGGTATGGTCATAGAGAGGATGGATGTCGGTGATTGCAATGGGACTTTAAATATTTATGGCATGCATTTCTCCTTATTTTGGATAACCAAACTCTTGCAAAAATATATGTGATGTGAGGTATGGTTTCGCTAACTCTGAATCAGTCATGCATGTCCACCTCCATGCTTACCCATTCACAGTACGGTTCACCATGCACGGCCCACCATCATGTAGGGATGTAAACTAACATTGTATCAAGTGCATGGAATATCATACATTTTTTAATATGTTATATCCATGCAATTAATGTGTCCACTAGCTCTGACCCATCATACCGATAAGAGAGGAAGTCATCCACACACTCTTCTGGCAAGATATGTGCTCACCTCCTTGTTGAGACCTCGTAAAGCTTGTTCTTCCATATATCTATGGAATCCTTATAATCCATGTCATTATATTTAACACTTCTCCAGCTCAATTATTCATCTACGATGAGGTTGATGTAGTCTTCCCTACACCCCATAACCTTGTAAATATTTTCAATACGTGAACTTCGTGCATCCTCCTCTACGGGCTCATTATAGCGATCTCCCCCATATGGGTCTAGTGGCATGACCATGCGCAAGGTATCAATTTCAAAGGACATATGTCTCTTGTTTAAGTTTAACACTTCATTATTTTCAAAGGCTCAATCAATTCCCATCAATGCAAGGTAGGGATCATACTCGCCCATGATCTTGATGACTTGCTCCAGCTGTTCTATGGGATAGATCTTCTATTGGTTGGCTAATATGATCTATATGGGAGACCAGACAAACTTAGGATTACCCATTACTTCCCAATACTTCTTGGGTAAAATGTTCACATTGGATCCCAAGTCCAACATGACTCCATCCATGTCATACCCACCAATTTTTGTTGTCATATTAAATTCCCAGGAAGTGCGCTTTTGCTTGCTGACCTGGAAGACATCCCTTTTTGGTAGTGGAGACAATATGGTGGTCTCCTCTTCTTGTTCTTTCATGAAATAAATCAACATTTGGGTCAACTTACTTGAAACTTTTGGATCTTTAAGAAATCAAAAACAACAGTGTAATAAGGTATTGACTTTATATTTGAATTCTACCATCTGACCTAGGTCACACAAGGATTCTACACACGTTGTGTATTGAAAATCCTCCTGGTGTTGTTCTCCATAATCCTTTTTCTCAATGTGTCATAATGTAGTCTAAATGTGTGCTTCTTCCATCAATATTTGGGTCACGAGATGGATTTCCTCATGCACATGAGCCTCCTCCAAATATCTCTATGTCATGCATTGTAATTCTTCATGCACATTAGATTCTTCTAGCGACCTCTGTGTCTACCACTACACCTCTTTGTGGATCCATGCTTCTTCTAGAGACCTTTTTGTATCCCTATACACTTCCTCTCAGATCTGTGCCTTTTCAAGAGACCTCTGAGTCGCATGTTGCGACTCCTCACATGCTCTTTATTCTTCAAGAGATCTTTGTGCATCATATAAAAATTGCTTCTGTTGAGTAGCATCAAAATTAGGAGGGGGTTGGGATGCCTTCATAATCTTTCCATTTAGTTTTTTACTTGAGAATTCACTTTGTTCAAACTCTTCCCATGTCCGTTCCCCTTCATGGGTTACCACCCGGATGTCTGCTTCCCTATTCTTCTTCTTTTTTGTGTGTGGGTCAACATGCACCATGTTATAGTTGGAATTCTTATCCTCCCACTTCTTCAGTAAGTTGGTACATTCCTTGGTTACATGCTCGGGACTATAACAATATGTGCATAACACACATGTCCTAGTGAAAAATCGTGAGACATGACCAATATCACCTCAATTGAAACATGTGGGGGGTATATTGCCTCCTCCACCATATCCATAGCCAAGACCACACCAATATCCACCTTGGGGTCCTGTTTGATATCTTCATTTTTCGGCACCACCACACTCACCACCCTTTTTCTCCTCTTGTACCTGTAATGCATCTCGGGTGTTATCATGCATTAACTTGAGGGAGAAGCAACTATTGGCATCATGAACAACATATTTAAAGAAATCAAAAAAAGGGGTGTGAGTTGTTTTTTGATACTTTTGTAATGTGGGAAAGTGGGGTGGCACATGGCCCCGCTATGTGAAAATTTCACACCATTCTAACTCTCCAAATTAGAAACGGAATTAGCATTCCTGTCACCACATAATTCGGAAGGACCGGGAACTCGTTTCAACGATCTCCCTTTGAAAAACATCTAGTACACCATATGTCCTCACAGATAACTTTTTTCTTGTCCATATATTTCAATTGTGTGGTTAGATTAGCCAATTGCAACTAAACCTGTGCCTATAATATCCCTAAGGCCAAACCCAATTGTAAATGTAAATACAAATGTACTTAAGCTGGCGAGTTGTTTTGATATCATTTTTGTATGCACATTTCATGGCATAGTGCGTGCATGTACTGCGCAGTAAAATGAGGATGTGTGCACATTCCAGGATACCGTACACAACATCTTAAGTGCGCGCGATGTGGATGTCAGGGAGCCTTTGTGTATATGATATGTTTTATAGGCTGGTGAGCCAATTATTATAAGATAGGATGCTTATATTTTGATTAGGCCGGAGAACCTAGATGTTAAAGGCCAGTGCGTCTATTTTTGTACATGTCACATATTTAATATAAAATACATCATTGCGTGCAGACCGACCATGATAAAAGAGATGGGGGACTAAACTCCACTAGTTAGGGAGAGGGAGGGGATAAGTTAAGGAAAGGGGATAAGCTAGGAAGCTTGAGCTAAAAAGGAATATTATATTAATATTTCTTAAATCATAAAATATGGATAATTATTTTATCCTAATTTCCAAAGTTGCGGACAAGTGGGCCAAAGTAGCTCCCAACGTGACAAGTGTCAAGTCGGAAACATGCATACATATTGTTGGGACTTGGATAATTTTCACACTTCCCCATCATTCGAATCATCATATTTTCCATGATTTCTTCGATCATTAATAAATCATTCAGCCATGATTCCATGACCATTTTTCACTCACACAATCAGTTATCCTTCAGTCATTCATTTCACTGTATATGAACCTATATTGATATCCATAGAGGTTGGTGTAGTTGGTTAGCTAGGAAGATGGACTAAAGAAGTGGGTTGTTAGGCCCGTGGGATACTGAAGAAGCGGGTTGTCAAGCCCGTGGGATATTGAAGAGGTGGGTTGTTAGGCCCGTGAGAAATTTCTATCTGGGTGAGAGAATTGTTGGGAATTGATTTCCTAAAGGTGCTAAACTACAACTACAGGGCTCTGAGACTTCCTGTCCAACATATTGTTGAAGCCCTAGAAGGGAAGTAGGGCAGTTGAAGCCCTAGAAGGGAAGTAGGGCAGCCGAGGGACTATTGAGAAGAGAAGGGGCACACTTCCTTGGGTGGGACAGGCATGTGGGGAATGAGGGACTGTAGGTTGTTAGTTGAGTGAGCACCTGGGACGGAGTCTTTCTTATTTTCCATTAGTCTTTAGCCTGGTTAGCAATACCTTTGCCCAGATGGAGTTTAGTCCCAGCTCGGGGGTGACTCACTGTTGAGAGTGATGAATAGTGTGTTCTAAGGCTGGGAGGTTCATGGATGATCAACACGTAGTTGGTGACATTATTACCAAGATAAGTGCCATTTGTGTGATAAAATTACATGTTGCATTATTATTTATGTGTTCAATTTTATGGGTTTATCTTATGCATGGTTAAGACTATCTGTATATTTGTGGTTATTTCTTGTATATGCTACATGTGTATGTTTATGATGATTTCAGTGTGAATCTTTGTATTTATAGATATATTTGTATGCCTACGTTTTATATATAATGCTTCCACAAGAGTTCTATGTGTGGATATGTTTAAATCACATGCAGATAGAAATTTGTGTGACATAGGTCGGTTTGGATGTTGATTATGTTACAGTATGTCCTGGATAGAGAACGTATGTTTTCTCTGGCATAGCATCGCCCAACATGGATGGTCGGGGACGTTACAAAAGGGTTTCAGAGCTAAGTAAAGTGTTTGAGCGGTGGCATTTCCCGGCCTGTGGGTGGTTGGGGATGTTACAATATGGTATCAAAGCCTCCGTTCCAACACTAAGCCTAGATGGGCCGGAAAGGTTCAGTTGAAGTGAATATTCACAGAAGATTAATTTCAAGGTGGACAAATTTCAAGTCACAGAGCGTCCATGGTAAATTTTGGCACCGCGCGGAAAAGTTGGTGTGCAGGTGCGCGCGGTAAATTGTGGCGCCGCACGGAAGAATATTATTTGCATATGTACGTGCTAAAATTAGAATTGCATGGTGTGCACACACATAATAATTCCATGTGTGGTGTGCGCAGTATTGGCACAGTGCAGTGGATTTTCGTAGCTACGCGTGCAATGTGGGTAAATGTTGACATGCGACAGCTTAGTTAGTGGTGTGCGCAGAGTTTTAATGCACGGAGGAGACGTACTAAACTTTGGCATGGTGTGGAGCGTCGAATGAAATGCACGCAAAATATTTGCATGCGATGGATATTGGCGTGCGACATAAAAGTAGTGCGTGCAAGTTATTCGAGTGTGACACAAAAGTAGTGCGCAGTTATTGGTGCGCAGAGAAGTGATACATAGTGGTTTTTAAGTGCACGAAGCACGATTTACCTTGTGTGGTTGCTGCAAATGGTAAATATGGGTTATAGGTAGAAATTGTGTGTGCGCAAAGTTGCTTGAAGGGTAAACAATAGCAGAAAACCAATGAATTTCTACGACATTTTATATCATTTGAACGTCATATTTTTGCAGCGTGTTTTTCAGGGCCTTAAGAGCATTTTTAGCAACTCAAAAACCACGAGAATAGAGTGTGCCAAGGCACATTTTGTATTTGTAGCTCAAATAAAAGAGCTTGGATATATCTTTCTAATGGTGTAAACGGTTCGTCAAACAGAGCTTTTATGCGAAGAATACAACAGAAACAGTGAAGGGTAAATTATAAGACCCAACTAGCTCCATGGAGCCATAACTTCTGCTCAAGACTCAGAATTGAGCATGTGAGAAGGCGCTGGAAAGGTCTTGGATAGTGGAATATAATTATCCACTCAGAAAATTGATCAAGGAATTCAAATTTCTAGGAAATAAGAAGAAATAATTATGATATATATTATTGAACCAGAATGGTTCATATTCTCATGAAATTGTTGAAATAGTTAGGCTGACAAGTTTTGTTGGCTGCACATTTTGCAGAGTTAACAACAAATAGATTGAGATCAGTTTATATTCCAGAGTAATGGAAGAGGCACAAGGAAATTACAACCAGGAAGATGAAGTCAAAGGGTTGGATGTCCATTTGAGAATTGAACGAACAAACTCCAATAGACATGGAGAAGAAAGGAATGAAAACATGAATATGGCAGAGACCATTAAAAATTTGCAGAAGGATGTCCAAATCCATAAGGATAATAATGAAAGGATTATGAGAGCCAAGGAGTAGCAGGATGACTTCAACATGAAGTTATTACAGAGCTTGAAAATAATAGAAAAGAAATTGGATAAGGAGAGTCACTCAAGCAAATCGGGAAGTCACAAGTCTCATGATGAGAAAAGAAAAATGAGAAGCATTAGTAGGCATCACCACCACTCCCTAAGGAATTCCAATAAGAGATCAGATAGCCACTCAAGTCCATCCCCTGTTAGAAAGCACAAGAGGTTTGGGGTGGATGAGCTACGAGGAGAAATGAACAAAATCAAACCTTCTACATTTGATGATGAGAACAAGAAGGACGAAGATGCAAAAACATGGTTGTTGGGCATGAGAAAGTATTTCCAATTGCATAATTATTCTTCTCATGTAGAACGTAGAGTTTCCATCTATCAACTCAAAGAAAAAGCATCCACGTGGTGGGATCAACTTGTGCAGGTGCAACACATCAAAGAGAAAAGTGTTACTTGGAGGGAATTCAAGAAGTATATCGAGAAGAAATACTTGACTAAGAGATACTATGAAAAGAAAATGAAAGAGTTATTCAAACTCAAGTTGGGCAGTATGACAATAGATGAATATGAAAGAGGTTTTTAGAACTATTGAAGTATGTCTCTTTCATCAAGGATGAGACAGTTAAGATTCAAAGGTATTTGAGTGGATTTCCATCATTCATTAGTGACAAAATATAGTATGATGATCGAAAGACATTGGAGGAGACCATAAGGAGAGCTAAGTGCCTATATGATTAGCTAAAAACAAGGCCAACTTTCCAAAAATATTGGGAAGACAAAAAGAAATTCAAGGTGGATCAAAGGAAGAAGGGGTCTAAGCCAACATTCTTTAGAAATAATCCACAGGGAGAACAAACTCCTAAAGAACCCATAACAATTAACATAGGGAGTCAAATGCCAAGGAAACCACCTATTCAATGTTGGGGTTGTAAAGGGCATCACATGTTCATAGATTGTCCTCACAGAAGTGAAAAAGGGAGGATTGTTCACAATGTACAACAAGCTGAAACAATGGAGGACATGGGCAGAAAGGTACCCAAGATCTATGCATCCCTGGACAACAAGCAAGCAGAGTATCAATCACATATGATTGCTATTTTAATTGATTTAGGATCTAGTCATAGTTATATAGATCCTAAGATGGTGGAAAGTTTGCATTTGCCAAGAAGCAAGCATGGGAAATATTTTTTTGTGCAACTGGCTACAGGACCCAAAAGAAAAGTTAATGAGATGGTTAAGTCATGTCTTATGGACATGAATGGACTGAACACCAGGGCATATTTGAACATCTTGCCTTTAGATTTCTATGATTATCTAATTGGGATGGATTCGTTGGAACAACAACATGACCTCCTAGACTGTCATAACAAAGAATTTACTTTCTTGTATGAGGAAGGGAAACTAAGGAAAGTGTAAGGATATCCCAGGGCAGTACCCATCAGAGAAATTTCAACGTTGCAGTTGAAGAAATGTTACAGAAAAGGGTGTCAAATATTTGTAGCACATATGGAAGAGACACCTAGAAATAAGGTGCCAAATTTGGAAGATCATGTAGTCTTGGAAGAATTTGAAGATGTGTTCAAGGAGGTACCAAGACTACCCCCAAGGATGGACATTGATTTCTCTATAAATCTAATGCATGGAGCAGCTCCATTGTCAAAGACTCCTCACAGAATGAGTACACCAGAGCTGAAGGAGTTGCAAATGCAACTTGAAGAGCCTCTGAAGAAGGGGTATATATGCCCAAGTGTGTCACCTTGGGGTGCCCCAGTCTTGTTTGTGAAGAAGAAAGATGGAAAATTAAGATTGTGCATTGATTTCACATAGCTAAATAAAGTGACTATTAAGAACAATTATCCAACATAGACACCCAGTTGGTTTGCTAGAGCCATTACCCATTCCTGAGTGGGAATGGGAATTTGTAACAATGGATTTCATTACCAAACTATCCAGAAAAAACAAGAAACATGATTCTATCATGGTAGTGGTGGATAAGCTTACTAAAGCTGCCCATTTTATTCCAATTAAGCTCACTCACAAGGAAATGAACATTGCTGATGTTTATATGAGGAAAATTGCTAGATTACATGGCATACCTAAGACAATTGTGTCTAACAGAGATCCAAAATTTACCTCAAAATTTTGGAAGGGATTATTTAATGGATTTGGAGCAAATTTGAATTTTAGTACAACTTATCATCCAGAAACAGATGGAAAAATACAGAGGGTGAATTATTTGATTGAGGATATGTTGAGGATGTATGTGATGGATAAACCTTCAAAATGGGAAGACTACCTACACTTGGTAGAGTTTGCTTATAACAATGGGTACCAATCATCTCTAAAGATGAGCCCATTTGAGGCACTTTATGGCAGAAAGTGAAACACACCTGTAAGCTGGGATAACCCAGCAGATAGAGTAGTGGTTGGGCCAAAGTTGCTCAAGGAAATAGGCCAAAATTGCTCAGGGAAATAGAAGAGCAAATGTTGAAAATAAAAAAAAATTTAAAGGTTTCCCAAGACAAGCAGAAACAATATGTTGATAAGGGAAGAACTCACAAGGAATTTAAAGTGGGTGACCATGTATTCTTGAAAGTGAAATCCAACAGAAGTTCCCTGAAGTTGGGAATTTTTTCAAAATTGGCAGCTCGCTATTGTGGGTTGCTTGAAATCCTAGAGAGGATTGGTCCAGTAGCTTATATGATTGCATTGCTTGCATCTATGTCTATTCATAAAGTATTCCATCTATCGTTGCTAAAGAAATATATACCTGATGCTAATCATGTTATTGATTGGAATGTGATTCAGGTTGAGCAAGAAGGCGCTTTTCAAGTGCATCCGGTGTGCATTCTGGAATGGAAATTCAAACATCTCCCGAATCAATCCATAGGGCTTGTAAAGGTCCCATGTACCTAGTACGGTCCTAAGGATTCTACTTGGGAGCATGAGGATGCAATGTAGGCAGAATACCCGCATCTTTTGGAGGATTTTTTAAATTTAATTGTACATGGGTACATGATGGACTGAGGAAAGTGCATAAATAAGGGGAGGGGATTGTAATATCCCTAAGGCTGAACCCAATTATAAATGTAAATACAAATGTACTTAAGCTAGTGAGTCGTTTTGATATCATTTGTGTATGCACATTCCATGGTATAGTGTGCGCATGATGTACTGTACAGTAAAATGAGCATGTGTGCACATTCGAGGATACTGCGCGCAGCATCTTAAGTGTGCGCAATGTGGAGGCTAGGGATTCTTTGCGTATATGATATGTTTTATAGGCTCATGAGCCAGTTATTTTAAGCTAGGATGCTTATATTTGGATTAGGTTGGAGAGCCTAGATGTTAAAGGTCAGTGTTCCTATTTTTGTACATGTCTCATATTTAATATAAAATACATCGTTGAGCATAGACCGACCATGATAAAAGAGATGAGGGACTAAACTCCACTAGTTAGGGAGAGGGAGGGGATAAGTTAAGGAAAGGGGATAAGCTAGGAAGCTTGAGCCAAAAAGGAATATTATATTAATATTTCTTAAATCATAAAGTATGGATAATTATTTTATCCTAAGTTCCAAAGTTGTGAACAAGTGGGCCAAAGCAGCTCCCTACATGAAAAGTGTCAAGTTGGAAACATGCATACGTATTTTTGGGACTTAGCTCATTTTCACACTTCCCCACCATTCAGACCATCATTTTTTCCATGATTTCTTTAATATTCAACGTTCATTCAGCCATGATTCCATGACCATTCTTCACTCAAATAGTCAGTTATGCTTCAGTGATTCACTTCACTGTATATGAACCTATATCGATAGCCACAGATGTTGGTGTAGCTGGTTAGCTAGGAAGATGGATTGAAGAAGTGGGTTGTCAGGCTCGTGGGATACTGAATAAGCGGGTTGTCAGGCCTGTGGGATATTGAAGAGGCAGGTTGTCAGGCTCGTGAGCAGATAGAAATTTATGTGACATAGGTCGGTTTGGATGTTGATTATGTTACAGTATGTCCCACATAGAGAAAATATGTTTTCTCTGGCGTAGCATGGCCTGATATGGATGGTCGGGGACGTTACAGAAGGGTTTCAGAGCTAAGTAAAGTGTCTGAGCGGTGACATTTCCAGGCCTGTGGGTGGTTGGGGATGTTACAATATGGTATCAGAGCCTCAGTTCCAACACTAAGCCTGGATGGGCTGGAAAGGTTCAGTTGAAGTGAATATTCACAGAAGATTAATTTCAAAGTGAACAAATTTCAAGTCACAGAGCGTCCATGGTAAATTTTAGCACCGCGCAGAAAAGTTGGCATGCAGGTGCACGCAGTAAATTGTGGCGCCATGCAAAAGAATATTATTTGCAGATGTACGTGCTAAAATTAGCATTGCATGGTGTGCACACACATAATAATTCCATGTGTGGTGTGCGCAGTATTGGCACAGTGCAGTGGATTTTCATAGCTACGTGTGCAATGTGGGTAAATGTTGACGTGCGACAACTTAGTTAGTGGTGTGCGCGGAGTTTTAATGCACAGAAGAGATGTACTAAACTCTGGCATGGTGTGGAGTGTCGAATGAAATGTGCGCAAAATATTTTCATGCGATGGATATTGACGCGCGACATAAAAGTAGTGCGTGCAAGTTATTCGAGTGCGACACAAAAGTAGTGCGCAGTTATTGGCGCGACAGAGAAGTGAAACATAGTGGTTTTTAAGTGCGCGAAGCACGATTTACCTTGTGTGGTTGCTGCACATGGTAAATATGGGTTATAGGTAGAAATTGTGTGTGCGCAAAGTTGCTTGAAGGGTGAACAATATCAGAAAACCAGTGAATTTCTGTGACATTTTATATCATTTGAACGTCATATTTTTGCAGCGCGTTTTTCAGGGCCTTAAGAGCATTTTTTAGCAACTCAAAAACCACGAGAACAGAGTGTACCAAGGCACATTCTGTATTTGTAGCTCAAATAAAATATCTTGGATAGATCTTTCTAATGGTGTAAACGGTTCGTCAAACAGAGCTTTTATGCGAAGAATACAACAGAAACAATGAAGGGTAAACTATAAGACCCAACTAGCTCCATGGAGCCATAACTTCTGCTCAAGACTCAGAATTGAGCATGTGAGAAGGAGTTGGAAAGGTATTGGACAGTGGAATATAATTATCCACTTGGAAAATTGATCAAGGAATTCAAATTTCTAGGAAATAAGAAGAAATAATTATGATATATTATTGAACCAGAATGGTTCATATTCTCATGAAATTGTTGAAATAGTTAGCCTGACAAGTTTTGTTGGCTGCACATTTTGTAGAGTTAACAACAAATAGATCGATATCAGTTTAGAGTCCAGAGTAATGGAAGAGGCACAAGGAAATTACAACCAGGAAGATGAATTCAAAGGGATGGATGTCCATTTGAGAATTGAACGAACAAACTCCAATGGACATGGAGAAGAAAGGAATGAAAACATGAATATGGTAGAGACCATTAAAAATTTACAGAAGGATTTCCAAAGCCATAAGGATGATAATGAAAGGCTTATGAGAGCCAAGGAGTAGAAGCATGACTTCAACATGAAGTTATTACAGAGCTTAAAAAGAATAGAAAATAAATTGGATAAGGAGAGTCGCTCAAGCAAATCAGGAAGTCACAAGTCTCATGATGAGAAAAGAAAAATGAGAAGCATTAGTAGGCATCACCACCACTCCTTGAGAAATTCCAATAAGAGATCAGATAGCCACTCAAGTACATCCCCTATTATAAATCACAAGAGGTTTGGGGTGGATGAACTACGAGGAGAAATTAACAAAATCAAACCTCCTACATTTGATGATGAGAACAAGAAGGACAAAGATGCAGAAACATGGTTGTTGGGCATGAGAAAGTATTTCAAATTGCATAATTATTCTTCTCATGTAGAAGGTAGAGTTTCCATCTATCAACTCAAAGGAAAAACATACATGTGGTGGGATCAGCTTGTGCAGGTGCAACACATCAAAGAGAAAAGTGTTATTTGGAGGGAATTAAAGAAGTATTTCGAGAAGAAATACTTGACTTAGAGATACTATGAAAAGAAAATGAAAGAGTTATTCGAACTCAAGTTGGTCAGTATGACAATAGATGAATATGAAAGAGGTTTTTATAACTATTGAAGTATGTCTCTTTCATTCAAGGATGAGACAATTAAGATTCAAAGGTATTTGAGAGGATTTCTATCATTCATCAGTGACAAAATATAGTATGATGATCCCAAGACATTGGAGGAGACCATAAGGAGAGCTAAGTGCCTATATGATCAGCCGAAAACAAGGCTAACTTTCCAAAAATATTGGGAAGAAAAAAATAAATTCAAGGTGGATCAAAGGAAGAAGGGGTCTAAGCCACCATTCTTTAGAAATAATCCGTAGGGAAAACAAACTCCTAAAGAACCTAGAACAATTGACATAGGGAATCAAATGCCAAGGAAGCCACCTATTCAATGTTGGGGTTGTAAAGGGGATCACATGTTCATAGATTGTCCTCACAGAAGTGAAAAAGGGAGGATTGTTCACAATGTACAGCAAGCTTAAACAGTGGAGGACATGGGCAGAAAGGTACCCAGGATCTATGCATCCCTAGACAACAAGCAAGCAGAGTATCAGTCACATATGATTGCTATTTTAATTGATTTAGGAGCTAGTCATAGTTATATAGATCCTAAGATGGTGGAAAGTTTGCATTTTCCAAGAAGCAAGCATGGAAAATATTTTTTGGTGCAACTGGCTATAGGAGCCAAAAGAAAAGTTAATGAGATGGTTAAGTCATGTCTTATGGACATGAATGGACTGAACACCAGGGAAGATTTGAACATCTTGTCTTTAGGTTCCTATGATTGTCTAATTGGGATGGATTCATTGGACCAACAACATGACCTCCTAGACTGTCATAACAAAGAATTTACTTGCTTGTATGAGGAAGGGAAACTAAGGAAAGTGCAAGGATATCCCAGGGTAGTACCCATCAGAGAAATTTCATCGTTGTAGCTGAAGAAATGTTATAGAAAAGGGTGTCAAATATTTGCAGCACATATGGAAGAGACACCTAGAAATAAGGTGCCAAATTTGGAAGATCATGTAGTCTTGGAAGAATTTGAAGATGTGTTCAAGGAGGTACCAAGACTACCCCCAAGGATGGACATTGATTTCTCTATAAATCTAATGCATGGAGCAGCTCCGATGTCAAAGACTCCTCACAGAATGAGTACACCAGAGCTGAAGGAGTTGCAAATGCAACTTGAAGAGCTTCTGAAGAAGGGGTATATATGCCCAAGTGTGTCACCTTGGGGTGCCCCAGTCTTGTTTGTGAAGAAGAAATATGGAACATTAAGATTGTGCATTGATTTCACACAGCTGAATAAAGTGATTGTTAAGAACAAGTATCCAACATAGACACCCAGTTGGTTTGCTAGAGCCATTACCCATTCCTGAGTGGGAATGGGAATTTGTAACCATGGATTTCATTACCAAACTACCCAAAACAAACAAGAAACATGATTCTATCATGGTAGTGGTGGATAAGCGTACTAAAGATGCCCATTTTATTCCAATTAAGCTCACTCACAAGGCAATGAACATTGTTGATATTTATATGAGGGAAATTGCTAGATTACATGGCATACCTAAGACAATTGTGTTTGACAGAGATCCAAAATTTACCTCAAAATTTTGGAAGGGATTATTTAATGGATTTGGAACAATTTTGAATTTTAGTACAACTTATCATCCAGAAACAGATGGACAAACAGAGAGGGTGAATTAGTTGATTGAGGATATGTTGAGGATGTATGTGATGGATAAACCATCAAAATGGGAAGACTACCTACACTTGGTAGAGTTTGATTATAACAATGGGTACCAAGCATCTCTAAAGATGATCCCATTTGAGACAATTTATGGCAGAAAGTGCAACACACCAGTAAGCTAGGATAACCCAGCAGATAGAGTAATGGTTGGGCCAAAATTGCTCAGGGAAATAGAAGAGCAAATGTTAAAAATAAAGCAAAATTTAAAGGTTGCTCAAGACAGGCAGAAACAATATGTTGATAAGGGAAGAACTCACAAGGAATTTAAAGTGGGTGACCATGTATTCTTGAAAGTGAAAGCCAACAGAAGTTCCCTGAAGTTGGGAAATTTTTCAAAATTGGCAGCTCACTATTGTGGGTTGTTTGAAATCCTAGAGAGGATTGGTCCAGTAGCTTATATGATTTCATTGCTTGCATCTATGTCTATTCATAAAGTATTCCATGTATCATTGCTAAAGAAATATATACCTGATGCTAATCATGTTATTGATTGGAATGTGATTCAGGTGGACCAAGAAGGCGCTTTTCAAGTGCATCCGGTGTGCATTCTGGACTGGAAATTCAAACAACTCTGGAATCAATCCATAGGGCTTGTAAAGGTCCCATGTACCTAGTATGGTCCTAAGGACGCTACTTGGGAGCATGAGGATGCAATGTAGGTAGAATACCCACATCTTTTGGAGGATTTTTTAAATTTAATTGTACATGGGTACATGATGCACTGAGGACAGTGCATAAATAAGGTTAGGGGATTGTAACATCCCTAAGGCCGAACCCAATTATAAATGTAAATACAAATGTACTTAAGCTGGTGAGTCATTTTGATATCATTTGTGAGTCGTTTTGATATCATTTTGATATCACATGTAGATAGAGATTTATGTGACATAGCTTAGTTTGGATGTTGAGTATGTTACAGTATGTCCTGCACAGAGAATGTATGTTTTCTCTGGTGTAGCGTGGCCCGTCATGAATGTTTGGTTATGTTACATAATGGTTTCAGAGCTAAGTAAAGCATCTAAGAGGTGGCATTTCCCGGCCTGTGGGTGGTTGGGGATGTTACAATATGGTATTAGAGCCTCAGTTCCAACACTGAGCTTGAATGGGCTAGAAAGGTTCAGTTGAAGTGAATATTCACAGAAGATTAATTTCGAAGTGGACAAATTTCAAGTCACAGAGAATCCATGGTAAATTTTGGCACCGCACAGAAAAGTTGGCGTGCAGGTGCGCACGGTAAATTGTGGCATCGTGCGGAAAAATATTGTGTATGGATGTGCACGCTAAAATTAGCAATGTGCGGTGTGCACACACATAATAATGGCATGCATGGTGTGCATAGTATTGGCACATCACAATGGAGTTTGGTAGTTGCGCGCGCAATGTGGGTAAATGTTGAAGCGCGACAGCTTAGTTAGTTGTGCGCGTAAAGTTTTAATGCGTAGAGGAGACGTACTAAACTCTGGCATGGTGCGGCGCATCAAGTGAAATGCGTGTGAAATATTTGTGCATGGTGGATATTGGTGCCTGACATAAAAGTAGTACACACAAGTTATTGGAGCGTGACACAAAAGTAGTGCGCAGTTATTGGCATGACAAAGAAGTGATGCATAATGGTTTTAAAGTGCGTGAAGCATGATTTACCTTGTGTGGTTGCTATGCATGGTAAATACGGGTTACAGGTAGAAATTTTGTGTGCACGAAGTTTGTTGAAGGGTGAACAACAATAGAAAACCAGTGAATTTATGTGATCTTTTATATCATTTGAACATCATCTTTTTGCAACGCATTTTTGGGGGGCTTACGAGCATTTTTAGCAACTCAAAAACCACGAGAGAAGAGTGTGCCAAGGCACACTCTATATCTATAGCTGAAATAAAAGTGATCGGATAGATCTTTCTAATGGTGTAAACGGTTCATCAAACAGATCTTTTATGAGAAGAATATAGCAGAAACAATGAAGGGTAAATTATAAGACCCAACTAGCTCCATGGAGCCATAAATTCTGCTCAAGACTCAGAATTGAGCATGTGAGTAGGAATTGGAAAGGTCTTGGATAGTGGAATATAATTATCCACCTGGAAAATTGATCAAGGCATTCAAATTTCTAGGAAATCAGAATAAATAATTCTGATATATATTACTGAACCAGAATGGTTCATATTCTCATGATATTGTTGAAACAGTTAGCCTGACAAGATTTGTTGGCTGCACATTTTGCAGAGTTAACAACAACTAGATAAAGATTAGTTTAGAGTTTAGATTAATAGAAGAGGCACAAGGGAATTACATCCAGGACGATGAAGTCAGAGGGATGGATGTCCATTTGAGCATTGAAGCAACAAACTCCAATGGACATGGAGAAGAAAGGAATGAAAACATGAATATGGCAAAGAGCATTAAAAATTTTCATAAGGATGTCCAAATCCATAAGGATGATAATGAAAGGCTTATGAGAGCCAAGGAGCAGCAGGATGACTTCAACATGAAGTTATTACAGAGATTGAACAGAATAGAAAAGAAATTGGATAAGGAGAGTGGCTCGAGCAAATCGGGAAGTCACAAGTCTCATGATGAGAAAAGAAAAATGAGAAGCGTTAGCAGGCATCACCACCACTCCCTGAGGAATTCCAATAAGAGATCAAATAGCAGCTCAAGTCCATCCCCTGTCAGAAATCACAATAGTTTTGGGGTGGATAAGCTACGAGGAGAAATGAACAAAATCAAACCTCCTACATTTGATGATGAGGACAATAAGGATGAAGATGAAGAAACATGGTTGTTGGGCATGAGAAGGTATTTCCAATTGCATAATTGTTCGTCTCATGCAAAAGGCAGATTTTCCATCTATCAACTCAAAGAAAAAGCATCCATGTGGTGGGATCAGCTTGTGCAGGTGCAGCACATCAAACATAAAAGTGTTACTTGGAGGGAATTCAAGAAGTATTTCGAGAAGAAATACTTGACTAAAAGATACGATGACAAGAAAATGAAAGAGTTCTTCAAATTCAAGATGGGGAGTATGACAATAGATGAATATGAAAGAAGGTTTTTAGAATTGATGAAGTATGTCTCTTTCATAAGGATGATACAGTTAAGGTTCAAAGGTATTTGAGTGGATTTCCATCATTCATCAGTGACAAAATATAGTATGATGATCCAAAGACATTGGAGGAGACCATAAGGAGAGCTAAGTGCCGATAGGATTAGCTTAAAACAAGGCCAACTTTCCAAAAAGCTTGGGAAGAAAAAAATAAATTCAAGGTGGATCAAAGGAAGAAGGGGTCTAAGCCACCATTCTTTAGAAATAATCTGGAGGGACAACAAACTCCTACAGAACCCAGAACGATTGACACAGGGAGTCAAAGGCCAAGGCAACCACCTATTCAATGTTGGGGTTGTAAAGGGGATCACATTTTCAGAGATTGTCCTCACAGAAGTGAAAAATGGAGGATTGTTCACAATGTACAACAAGCTGAAGTAGTGGAGGACATGGGCAGAAAGGTATTGTTACACATTATTTTTGTCATAGCTATGACCGTTAATGATGTAAACCTATTTGTTGCCTTCAGAGGGGTAAGTGGCCTGAATTCCTGAAACAAGAAGGGAGAAGAACTTTTCCTGAGAAAATAAGTTGCATTTCCCTTTTTAAAAACCCTATTAAAGAGGATTTCCGCATGCTACACTATAGCTAGGGTGCAAAAATGCCTTATTTTCGCAGGTTGCACCATATATAGGTTGCGAAGTGTTCGCAAGTTTCTATATAGGCAGGGTGTGAAAATGATCATACATGGGAGAAATGAGCATCTTCTCGATGCTTCTAGAAAGAGAAACTTCCATGGTAAGGTGGCATCCGAATGGTTTGGATCTTATTCGCTTTCATGATTTAGTGGGATCATTCTAACCTCCTCACCTTATCCTCTTCAACTTATAAAAGGAGAGGAGCTCTCATGGAGAAAGTTAGCTTTTGGGATTATCTTGGATTCGATTGAGCTTTGGAGAT